>JAJHPF010000026.1:3718455-4028228 GCA_024447775.1 Carex cristatella | reverse complement strand
TTACTGGGTGGTTCGAGGTTTTGGATGAGTTCTGTCAAGCTCTATACATCATGTGGGGTATCTGGAAGGCCCGCTGTGCGATGCTCTATGCAGCGAAGAAATCAAACCCCAAATCTGTCCTCATATCAGCTCTATCTTTGATGAACTCAGCTCAGCTTTGTAGGTTAGTACCAGTACCGGACATTCCCTCTGCATCATCTCCATCTGAGGTGGGTCATGGGCAGGCAGAGGTGGTCTGTGTATCTGATGGTTCCTTCAAAGAGCCTGGGGAAGGAGGGGCTGCGTATGTCCTCTATGCCAATGAAGGCCGGGTGCTTGTGCAATATGGTGTGTGTGGGGAGCGCATGGGGAAGTAATGGAAGTCTGGGGCCTTTTGGGAAAATATAAGGGCTATAAGATCAAACATGTCAGTAGGGAGGAGGTTAGAACTGTCAGTATGAATTATGTTGGTTACTCCTTTCCGTTATTTCATGATTGTCAGTTAATAGGGCAAGGCCTAATGTAATCTGATACTGTTTGTAATATCGTTTGTTTAATGGAAAGCCTACGGGCGTATTTGAAGCAAAAAAATAAAATAAAACAAATTAAACTGTACAGATAAACGACAAGCTTGTGGTCTTTTACTGAGCAGTAGAATAGAAACAGGTGCGATAATTACTCAACATTTAATACATAAAAATATTTTAAGGTCGTCATATATTTCTACAAAAGAAATAAAAAAAAATATATTAACAGGCTAAGTCTAAGACCGGAGCCGTCATGTTCCTTCATCTAAGTAAGTGCTTCTATCTCATTGTTTTTTCTTAGTGGATATGTTTACGGCTATTTGTTTGACCTTTATAATAATAATAAATTTAAGGCTTTCAGACTCCTTGCCTTTTTGTCAAAAAAAGGCTATCAGACTATCACAATTATTTTTATATTAAAATAATAATTTATTATAATAAAAGTTATTTTACGATTTTCGGAAGAGTATAGCAACTCCGAAAAATGAGATTAAATTGTTGAAAACTAGCAACATGTAAATAATTTTATCAATTTTTAAGAAAAAATGGCCTAAAGAGAGAACAAAAAAAAGGGACCATCATTTTGCCATCTAGACAATTTTAAACATTAATCGTTAATTTTTTTTTTAAAAATTAGTCCTAGTATCAAGTCACCTAGATCCAAAGAATTTATGATCATTTTGCCCCTGCTATCATATGTTAAACTTTTTATTAAGTTTAATTACTTAGGTTTCCTTAAATTACTCCTCTCATTTTTAAAATAAAAGACGCACTAATTCCGGCAAGGAAGTTAAATGGTCGGCCCACCAAAAAAATAGATCAACAGAAATTAAAATAAAGCAAGCCCGGCCCAGTAAGGTATACTGGCAAATTGGCCATACTATAACGGTATACGTTTGTCAGACAAAAAATAGATTGACAAATGGTATCGTTAAGTGGTTAATCGAAAATAATTAATTGTCCATAATTAGAAATAATCTATCAATTAGTCAGAAAAATATGTAATAGTTTTGTCACTATCAATGACTAATCGGCCTAATTATATTTGTGGCTCTTGATCCAATTAGCCAAAGTCAAAATTTCATAATCTTTATACATAGAAAAAAAAAAAACATATAGATTATATTTAATGTTTTTATTTGTATTACTTCAATTAATAAATTATCGAGTTTTGAAAAAGAAGGCACAATAAAAATTTAAAAAATGAAAATATTGAATTCTTTATTGTAACATTTAGGAGAGACGCAGCATAAATTTGTGCCCCTTGAAATGCGTATGAATTCTTTATTGTAACATTTGTTATTTGTGACATACGAGATATAATAAATAGTAAAACTTGAATAGAAACAAAGACGGAACTAAAAAAATTAGATAAAGTGACCGAAAATTAAAATGTAAAAATGTATAATAATATAATGGTCAAATCAACGATTGCCTTTCTACCAATTTAATGATTAATGGTTCGTATTGTGAACTCATATTTTTATTTCTTTTAAATCTAAATAGATGAACTAAACCATTCAATATTATTTTTTTTGTATAAAAATATACTTTTATCAAGTTTTATATTTTTTTTTATAATTTTTTTACTATTATTTTACAAAGGCAGAACAATTGTATCATCTGAAACCAATAATTTTGCACCTATCTAAAAATAATAAAAGAATTATAAAATATGTAAAGTTTGCTTCAAATACATTCTAATAAACTTTGAAGATAGAGATAATAAATTACACTAAGTATATTACATATTTGCAGTGTTCTAAATAGCTAGTTATAGCTACGTTATAGTTTTTTCAGAACATAAAAACTACGCTATGAGATAAAAGTGTGCTATTTCAACTACAACTGCTATAGCTGTAATAGCTAACTGCTTTTACCGCTACGCGCTATTGCTACATGTTTTTTTTTTTGCAATTTACATGGGTTTCTGTACTTATGTTCATATTTAGGATACTACATGGTCTGTTATAATAAGTATGCTAAATTGAATTATATGTTTTTGTTCATATTTGTGATTTAGTATCTCATTCTATATCGGAAAATATTCGAATATTAATTCTTCCTTTTGTTTTATCTTCATCTAGTATTCACTTGTAAAATTATCGCTGTTCGTTTCATTGAAAACTGATTTTGATTATTATAATATATAAAATATTCAAAATAGGTATACTAACTTTATTTCACTTATAAAATTAATTACTCTTCGTCTATTATAATATGTAATACTATGAACTATGAACTATTAAATAATGTTACTTTGTATATTATTATTTTTTTTCTTCTTATTTGTATAATTGAAAAAAATATAAACTTTGTTATAAAATAAAGATAAACAAACATAAACAAGAAGAGAGAATATAAAAGATAGCAATCTCTTTATTTATATATTTCTCATGTGTACAATACAAGATTATAATGTCTCTATTAAAAGGCTACAAATTTATATGAAAGACCATTACAATAATAAATAAGAGAATAAAATCCAAATAGTAGTGGATATGAATTCCAATGGTAGTGGAATAGTGGAGAAGTGAATGAGGATTAATATTAGGAGTCACAAAATGAATGACATCCACATATTTATAATATATTCATAACATAGATTAGTTATCATTTAGTTATTACTCAAATTCTCCAATATTGATCATGTTGATAATTAGTAGAAATATAGACTATAAATTAAAAAAAAATACTATGTATGATAGCTTCTGCTATAGCTGCGTTATTCGCTATAGCTTTTTTTTTCATCTCCCCGCTATGTCGCTATAATCGCTATTTAGATCATTACATATTTGTAACTCAGATTATATACTAGGCATATTTTTATTATAGATATCATGTTGAGCGGTTGGAATCGACAGTTTGAACTTTAGAAATGAAGATATAATATATGAAATACGATGAGGTATGAAAAACATGAAGTATTGAAATCCTTCTCGACTATATAATTTTTGGATCAATAATGAATATTTAGTAGAATAAAACACTTTCTGCATAATAATATAATTTTTTATAATGATTATTAAAGTGTGTCAGTAAATTAGAGTGTATTCGTAAATAGAATCAAATTTAATATTTTCAATTAAACAAGCACTATTGATTATGATAGATGGAGATAGAAATGTATTTGCTCCACCTATATGCAGCCATTTATAATCCATCTATACAAGTTAATAACATAAAATAATAGTAAATGGCTCCACCAATGTTGCGGATCGGTGAAACTGTTTTCTTATAAAATCAAATTAATGATGCTTGTTCTGTTAAAATGTCTAAAATTAGTTCTATTTAAAAAAAAAACGAATCCGTAGTTGACCATCAGTAAATTTATTTTGAGATTCGTGCCAGAGTCAAAATAACGGTCTGGATTGATTAACTGTAGCAGAGGTGATGCTGAGATTCTAAATTAGTAGTATGCTTATGTTAAACGAAATCTCTCCGTTCTCCCTTCGCCATGGCTTCCCTCCTCTCCTCTCTCCTCCGCCGCCCCTCCTCTCGCCTTTCTCTCTCTTTCTCTCTCCTCTCCCGCCACCTCTCTCCTCCTCCTCTCCCCACCACCTCTCACCTCTTCTCCACCTCACCATCACCACCTCCACCTCTCAACCCAACCCAACTCTATCTCTCCCTCTCCTCTTCTTCCTCTTCCTCCCCTACCCGCAACCCACAACTCTCCAAATCACAATGGGACAAACTAACCATTCTCTTTCGTTCCTTCTCCAAGTCACCTTGGGCAATCGACCAAGCCCTCTCTCTATACCTTCCTTCCTCTGCCTTCCCCTCTGCTGTCAGCAAATTTCGCCTCTTTTTCCTCTCCAACTGCTCTCCTCAAACCGCTGAGCAGTTGTTGGAAATGGCTGAATCAGAGTCTGAATCGGCCGTGCACGGGTTTCTCTTCCCGGTTTTCGCCGAGTTTTGCTTGAAAGAGTTGCAGGGTGATTTGAAGAAATTTAAGCAATTAATGGAGACTGCTGATTTGACCAAACCGCATACTTGGTACCCATTCGCACGTGCCATGAAGAGAAAGGTACCGACTTTCATAATGTATTTGGTACCAGTCTGGTACAATGTTGCATTGTTAACCTTGTAGGTATCAACTTGTATATGCTATTAGGAGGCTACAGTTTTCATTTATAACCAAAGAATAATTTCTTATGATACCATGTATGTATTTTATCAGTAGGTACCAGCCTGTGCCGAATGGTATAGTACCTATTTGGTATGTACTATTTGGTACCAGCCTTGTGTTGTACCAGCTGGTACAATGTTGCATGGTTAACCTTGTCGGAACCAACTTGTATATGCTATTAGGAGGGTACAGTTTTAATTTCTAAGCAAAGAACAATTTCTTATGATACCATGTGTGTATCTTACAAGCTGATATATAGTGATTTAATGCTATTTGGTACCAATGTTAATTTATTTAAACATATCAAATATACTGATTTAATACTATTTGGTACCAATGTTGCATGGTTAACCTAGTAGCTACTAACTTGAATATGCTATTAGGAGAGCACAGTTAAAATTCTAAGCAAAGAATAATTTCTTATGATACCGTACATGTATTTTACCAGCTGATAACTGTGTGGTACTGTACAAGTTATATACTGATGATGTTATTTAGCCAATACAAGGTGTTCTACGAATTTATTCCTGTGGGCTAACATGAAAGGGCTATCATGTCTTGAGTTAATTTATTGCTAGTTCAGTGTCATTTCTTATGATACAGTGTATTGTACCAGCTGGTACAATGTTGCATGGTTAACCTGGTAGGTACTGAATAATTTCTTATGATACCCTGTATGTTTTACCAGCTGATAACTGTGTGATTCTGTACATGTTATATACTGATAACAGATATGGTAAGACTAAAATTTGCTTTGGCTGGTACAGGCATGGATTCAGATTTATATTAGATGATCTCATTGGTATGACTAAAATATAGAGTTTTTTTGTTTTTTTTAAATCTCTCGATTGTGTTGTCCTGTTGTAGATTATATACCACTGTGGGCCCACAAACAGTGGGAAGACGTACAATGCATTATGCCGCTTTATGGAGGCAAAGTCAGGGGTATATTGCAGCCCACTACGGCTTCTGGCAATGGAGGTGTTTGACAAGGTGAACTCTTTGGGGGTGTATTGCAGCCTTCACACAGGCCAAGAGAAAGAGGATGTTCCTTTTGCTAATCATGTTGCATGTACCATTGAGATGGTATCAACTGATGAGCTTTATGAGGTGGCAGTCATAGATGAGGTACATAAGCTATTTTCTGAAGTAGAGAAATGACTAATTTGCCCTTAGAAACTGACCAATTAAAGGACTGACAATTTTCTGAAACATTCTACATATTTTCTTTTTCTTTTTTAGTAACGAGTAAAATGGGTATTTTATGAATTTAACATGAGTTTTAATAGAAGAGATAAAATGGGTAAATTTGTGAGTTTTTGAAATTTAGAAGGGTAAATATGATATTATGAACTTTTGAGGGGGAAACACGCAATTTCAAAGTTTTTAAGGGAAATTCCCCCAAAGAAATATATGTACAGGATTAATGTCTAAGTTAAACCCTAAACCCTAAACAAGGATGCTAACAGTGATGTACCCATGCTGAGTTCAAGCCACAGGACTATTGTAATATACCTATTTGTATCTGTATCTTATCAGTTTTTGTTAAATTTTCATCATCCGATCAAGTTAACAGTATTTTACCAGTATACGACTTGCATGTTGTGATTACCTACCAGTATGCTTCAGTGCATTGAAGGTGTATTATAATCCATTTCTTAGAACTAAATTACTGTTCCAGCATTTACTGTGACATTGTATGGTGCTGACACCTATAATAATACAATGATATTGTAACATGGTTGCATTTTACTATGACATGAACTTCCGGAATTTTTAGTTTAACAATATTCATTTATTGCTCATATAACAGGTACAGATGATGGCGGATCCAACCCGTGGGTTTGCCTGGACTCGGGCCTTATTGGGCCTAAAGGCTGACGAGATCCATTTATGTGGCGATCCCAGTGTCTTATCCATTGTCCAAAACATCTGTCGTGACACAGGAGATGATCTTCAAATAAACCGGTAAACTAGTTTTCTCAGAAAATAAATTCAGCTAAACGTATCACGAAAGGCCCTTGTTTTAATTATGTATTTGCAGTCCTTGGCTTTTCTCTGAGATTTCTCAACTTTTCAGTTGATGTCAAAACCGGGCCAAAAATTATTTCCTGTGCCTATCTAGAGGCACCGGCAATATTATGGTTGCTTTAACATTCGTGCTGAACGGTTTAGATTTTGCACGGATCTACTCAAAATTTGAGATATCTTAGGGGATGTGAATTCTTCAAGCTCCCTAGTGATTGAGATGACTATCCAAATAAATTATTGGTTAAATGTAACAAAGTTATCAAAATCCATTCAGATTAAATCCAGAGTTTTAGCTCTATACAACATGTTCAAAATCCTTGGGATAAAACATAAACATTTATGTAATAAATGTAAAAACTGCCAAAGAGTGTCTCTTTTTAAAACATGTACTACCAGAAACTAGTTTTCTTAAAATCAGCTGAAATACACAAATAAATTATTGGTTAAATGTAATAAAATTAAAAAAAATATATATATTCAGATTAAGTCCAGAGTTTTAGCCATATGGAAATTCAAATTTTTTGGGATAAAACAAAAACATTTCTGTAATAATCTCTAAACTACCAGAATACTTATTTCAAGTAAATTATTGGTTAAATGTAACAAAACTGGCTAAATCCATTCAGATTAAGTCCATAATTTTAGCCATATACAATATGGCCAAAATCCTTGGGACAAAACATAAGCAATTCTGTAATAAATGTAAAACCTACCAGAATACTTTGAATCAATGTACTAATCAGAGAGTCTTTTTTTGAAAAATAGATACGATCGGTTCAAGCCTCTAGTAGTCGAAGCGAAAACCCTCCTTGGCGATTTGAGAAATGTAAGATCAGGTGATTGTGTGGTTGCATTCTCCCGTCGTGAAATTTTCGAAGTAAAACTTGCCATCGAGAAATCCACAAAGCACAAATGCTGCGTTATTTACGGGGCACTACCACCTGAAACGAGGCGCCAGCAAGCAAGTTTATTCAACGATCAAGAAAATGAGTATGATATTTTGGTGGCAAGTGATGCTGTTGGGATGGGGTTGAATTTGAATATTAGAAGGGTTGTTTTTTACTCCCTGTCGAAATATAATGGAGATAAGATGGTGTCAGTGGAACCTACTCAGGTCAAGCAGATTGCGGGTCGGGCGGGTCGTAGAGGCAGTGTTTACCCTGACGGGTTGGTTACGACATTTTCATTAGATGATTTAAATTATTTAATTGAGTGTTTGCACAAGCCGTTTCAACAAGTGAAGAAGGTGGGGTTATTCCCGTGTTTTGAACAGTTCGAGTTGTTTGCCGGTCAATTCCCGGAACTGCCCTTCAATGAACTGCTTGATAAATTCCGAGAGAATTCCCGGATTGATCAGAGTTTCTTCTTTTGTAAGAATGATAGTGTGAAGAAGGTGGCCAATATGCTTGAACGGGTACCGGGTTTAACTTTGAAGGAGCGGTACAGCTTTTGCTTCGCACCGATTAATATAAGAGATCCTAAGGCCATGTACCATTTGTTGAGATTTGCAACTTATTATAGTCAGAAAAAGCCGGTAAGCATTGCTATGGGCATGCCGAGTGGATCAGCGAAGAATGATGCAGAGTTGCTTGATTTGGAAACCAAACATCAGGTTTTCTATTCTCTATACATTAAAATATTTAACAAGAATATTAATAATAATAGTGAAAAAATAATAAGAAGCTGTATTGGAAATGCCATTACCTTACCTGACCTCAACCCACCAAATAATAATAAAAATTGTATCATATTCATATATGATAAAAATAATATGAAGCTGCTAACAAAATGTTACTTGCGTAAAATATTATTTAACTAAATACAGCACCAAACCAAACAAAGTTAACAAATATGTTCAAATATTCATGTACTGAATATTTTGCTTTGCATGTTTAACTATTCTAATACACACATAAAGAGAGAGAAAACTTAAATAACTAAAAAAAAAACTTGTCAGAGTATTGCTAATTTTTAATAAATCACCAGGTGTTGTCGGCATATCTCTGGCTGAGTCACCATTTTGAAGAGAGTGACTTCCCTCATGTCGAGAAAGCAGGGAACATGGCTGCTGGTATTGCCGAATTACTCGGGAAATCTCTTGCAAGGGTTTATTGGAAGCCACAATCAAGGAAACAAATTAGTAGAAATAAGAAAAATGAGTCCGGAGAAGAAGATAGAGAAGAGAAAGAAGACGGTACGATCGAGGATGGTCGGCGTGGATATCAACGGCCGATATCTTTCGTTAAGGAATCTATGATGTGAGTGGTGCTTTTATTGCTACATTATATTTCAAGGTCTAAATAGTCGATCCCAACTGTTAGTCATGATCTCCATATGAAAAATGTACTTGAAGACCAAATTTTATATTTTTTTAGATAGCTAGAAAATCACTACCTTTGAATGTTCTAGTCTTTAGATCAAGTGATTTTGTACCTATTTAAAAAATATTAAAATAAATAAAAAAATGTAAAATTTGGCATCAAGTCCCAATTTTTGGCTAAATCATTTTTTTCTTTGCATGTGACTAGTTTTGTAAATTTTTTTTTTGGTGCTGAGATATCTCAAATTTTCAGTTTATATAAAGCCATGTGAAATTTTTTTCGGTGCCTATTCGGAATGTAGGGATTCAATATTATTGTGCTTTGAGATCAGTGCAGTTTAGGATTTAGGGTTATCTGACACTGGTACCAGTCTTGGGTACATGAGAATCTGATCATTTATTTCTTCCTTTTGTTCTTAATTAAAATATTTTGTTCTGATGCAAATGCTAAATATCTTGACAGGAAAGAGGAGAATACAAATGAGGGGTACAGTTCACCTTCTTATAATTTCGTTGCTTAATCACCAACCGAAGGGAAAAATAAATTAATCAAGGGAGAAACTGCTAAATCGTCTCTCGTTTTTTGATAGGTGACAGTAGTATTTTTTTTTTTTTTTTTTACCAGAAACTATTGGAGGAGTTAGTAGATTATCTATGATGCATTTGTCATTGTAATATATATATATTATTTAAGAGTTAGTAGATTATCTCTCTAGGATGAATAGATATCATGTTATCAGGTTTAAAAGCATTTAATCTTTTACCAGGATGTGTATTTAACTATTTATACTTGGTTGGTTGATTAATTTTTTCTACTATGTAAGTCTGATATCATGGCAACAAAATACAGTGATTCAAATCAAGTATTTGATGCTATTTTCATTTGATTTATGTAAGAATTGTGTTAGCCTTGTGTTATATTAATTAGTGAATTTTTTTTTTGAATTGTATGATTGTATATAGTTGAAATAGTAATGAAAGAAATAAACTAATGATGTATTTTCTTTTCTACTAAATCTATTTTCCCCTTTGTTTTGCTACTAACTCTTATTAAAAAAAAATCAATTTCATGCTTAATTAAAATATTTATTATTTCGATTTTCAAACATATTGTTGTTAATCTTTTCAGAAATAGACATATAATTTATATTTTTTTTATTAATAACAGAATAGACAAAAAAAAAAGTTCAACCATTTTCAAAGGATTAAGAAAAGAACTAAAATATAATTACTAATTTACAAAGGGCCCAAAATAAAAAAAAAGCTGCTCCTTACAAAATATCGAGAAAAAAAAATAGAACCGCCGATTTCTATATAATAGAGATCCGACGGCTGTAGTACAACTAGCAACCGCCGATTCTTCTAGGGTTAGGGTTTATGGTGGGTAAAGTTTTTAACAGAGCATCATTGACTTCATGCAGCGCATTTACAATATGTAGCTCTCTTGATTTTATTGTCCGTGCGCTGTATAAAGCGTAAAATGCTCTGTTAAAATCTTAGCATTTATAAATATCAATCCAGACACGTGTCTCAAAAGGAACGGCTTAGATTCCTCGGACTCTTAATCAACTACTCTCACCACCTATACAATCAACAACTAACTTTATCTTAAAACAAGTACACCCGGTGTTTTATTCGTACAAATGACCCCTTGACCAAATTAAGTACCATAATTCCATTAACTAGCACTATAAATTTACACCGAGCTCATTTAATGATGTATAACAGAAAGGAAATGTATTGGTTCGTTTAACCTAAGGTAACAGAGCTTCTATGTTTGAATCTGGAACGTCCAATCATAATCCGCACAATTATTGAAGCAAACACCTGAGTTCCATTCCGATCGGACGGTCTTGATCGAAACAGAAATATTCGGTTACCTCAGAGGATTTGTATTCAATATAATCTGTCTATAAATAAACATAGATTAAAGGAAGGGGGTTTTTCTCTGTTTCTCTCTCTATCTTTCTAAACCTCGCCGCGTAAAGCCCTAGTCTTTCTCTGTTCCGAGCTAGGGTTAGGGTTTTGGAGAAGAAAGAAAACATGGGGGCTGACAAAGGGAAGAAGGCGAAGTTGTCAGAAGGAGAAGAGAACGAGCACATTGATGGCGACCTGGTTCTTTCGATAGAGAAATTGCAAGAGATCCAGGACGAATTAGAGAAGGTTAGCACCATTTTTATACATTAATTCGCTTTAATCTTGAATAATTTCCAGTTTGATTAGGTTAATTTAGTTTGTTTTAGTGATTACTGTATTATATTCAGACCTAATTGAGAAAGAATTCACCTTTCATTGTTAAATTTTACTTTTTGGAGATAATTGCAAATGATCATTGCTCTCAATTTGAATGGTGATTTATGAGTAGGTGGTAATATGTTTTGTTATATAGGTTAATGAAGAGGCAAGTGATAAGGTACTGGAGGTGGAGCAGAAATATAATGAAATCCGCAGACCCGTTTACGTCAAAAGGAATGATGTCATCAAAACTATTCCTGACTTTTGGCTTACTGCTGTAAGCTCACTTTTCAAATTATTACAAATTTCTCTGAATTTTAGGAAACCATTTCATGAATTGTTGAAAAATACTGTTCAAATTTCGACAAAAGTTTCCTTTTTTATCTACCCAAAATTCTCATGTTATCACTTTTTGTGATAATGAAGAATGTATAATAATTGTATTGATTTATGAAAAAAAAATATTAAAATTTCGCTGAATTGGAATCACCTTGTCATGGTTAATTGTATGTGCGGTTATAGTATCAATACCCGATACAAATGTATAGTAGGCAAATTTGTGCTCTTTAAAATTTTTAGAAACAAAACTATGAATTGATGAACAATACTATTCTAATTTGGACATAGTTTCCCCTTTCAAACTATGAATTGATGAAATATACAAAGAATGTGGCTGAATTATTTAGTAATGACACCTGTTTTGACTCTTAAGTAAATGTCCATAGCATGGAGTAACTGTATAATATGATATTAATGTCTGAAATTTTTAATTTTGATATATGTAGTGTTTTTTTTTCCCATTTTTGTAGTTTCTAAGCCATCCACTCCTTGGTGACTTGCTTAGTGAAGAAGACCAGAAGGTAATATTATGTTCTACTCGCTTTTAATTTGATATAATGCCATTAAAATTATACGAGAAAATAATTTTACTCAAGTGATAGATAATTGAAATTATCTTGGTTTTCTGAAAAATGTTAGATTTTCAAGCACTTGGTTTCTTTGGATGTCGAAGACTGTAAAGATCTGAAATCAGGCTACTCCATTATACTGGTAAGTTACATATATAAAAATAAGTTAAATTTTTTATGAAGCCACTTTAATTATAGACAAATTTTGCACAATATTTTTATTATTTTTCTATATGACATTATGTACAATTTAGAATTTCAATCAAAGCCTTGTATTGCCTTTGAATTATAAACATGGAAGCATAGGGATTGAAGTTCAAATACTAATAATCAAATGTTTTTTTTTTCATTTAACAGTGATTTTTTTAATTATTTTTTTGTTTGAGTTGTAATGTTTTGAAATTGAGATATGGTGCATTCTAGAAAATGCAGGATTTCTCAGAGAACCCTTACTTTGAAAACAAGACATCTCATTTCATCAACTCCTGTATATAGAAATAAGTTAAATTCTGTAAGAAGGCACTATAATTATAGAACAAAAAATTGCACAGTTATTGTTATTTTTTTTTTCTATAAGACATAATGTACAGTACTAAAATTTGGGATTGAAGTTCAAACTCTAATAATTGATTTTTTTTTTTCATTTAACAGTGTTTTTTTATTATTTTGTCGTTTTGAGTCGTAATGCTTTTATTTGTAATTGAGATATGGTGCATTCTATAAAATGTAGAATTTCTCTGAGAACCCATATTTTGAGAACAAGACTTTGACAAAGACGTTCTCTTTCACTGATGAAGGCACTACAACAGTTAAAGCAACTCCTATTAACTGGAAGGAGGGCATGGTATGTAATTTCAACTCATCTTTTTACTTCACTTTCAAATGTCACTAAATTTATATATTTTTTTGGAAGCGAAGTGACCCAAACATTTATTTGGCATGATCATTTCTTATACATAATGAGCTTGAAAAATGATACATTTGGTGCATAAATTTGTCTTGTCAAGTCAATGGTTAAAAAGTATTTAACTAATTGGACCATTAACGGTTAAAAAAAAAATTCCTCTTTTGACCTTGGCAAACTGTATTTTTGAAGTTCGGTTAAGTTTTTAATTTTGTATCTTGGCTAATGATGCTGCTTGTAAATAAATACTAATATATTTAATTTTTACCCTATCTTTCTAATGTTGTTGTTTAATTTCCCCTTGATGAAGAACATAGCTAATGGGAGCACTGAGAATGAAAAGAAAGGCAAGAAGCGGCCTTTGGTTGAGCAGAGGTTAGGTTTTTTTTTTTTTTTTATATTTAAATTTCATCACACCCCCATTCAAATTTCACGAACTCACGACCCTGCAAAACTATAAGTATTTCTTGTATGAAGAAATATTTAATATGTAGTGTTACTACTAGGTTATTTTGTAACGGATAATTCAACTTTCCAGGGGGGGCATAATTGATATGTACATATTTTGTAGATATAACTCGAATTGTTTCTTAATTTTATTGTGATTTGATTTTTAATAATTGTCAATTTTGTCTGACATAGTGACATTGCATTTGTGAATTCTATATAAACTTTTTGAATTAAATATCTTGTGCATTTTCAATGCAGCTTCTTTATGTGGTTTAGTGAAGCACAAGAAGACGATCAAGGTGAATCACTACAGGACGAGGTAAATTTTACCAAATGGACCTGTTTTTCTTGAAATATTACTGTAGTGCAAATGGATGGGTGGTTTGGGATTCTTTGAACAATTAATTTGATTATTTAAAAAATAAGATTATTTAGGTCAAAGCTTGACTACATTTAGAAGGGCAAATTGGTTATATCCTTTCTTTTTTTTCTTATTTTGTAGCAGATAGCCGAAATAATAAAGGAGGATTTGTGGCCTAATCCATTGAAGTACTTTAACAATGTTAGTGTTACATTCTCTCTCTCTCTTCATTATTTAATACATCTCCTTTCCAAAATATTGTTTGTTTGTCCTTTTCTACTAAGTTCTGTGTTCCTGCCATTTATTACAATTGTAATTTTAATTTTTTTTTTCAGGAGGCTGATGAAGAACTTGAAGGAGAGGAGGGTGACGAGGTAACTTTTTTTTTCTCTGTCATATGTTGCTTCAAACTAAAATTTGTTGAACTGTTCAACATGATTTTTATATAAAAATGTACTTGCAGACTAAAATTTTACATATTTCAGAATTATTCTACTATTTTTTTAGATAGGTAAAATATCACTACTGTTGAATGGTTTTTTTTCAACATATCTATAAAAATAGTAAATAAATTCTAAAAAATGAAAAATTTGATCTATAAGAACATTTTCATATTTAGATCATGCTGTGAGCGGTTTTGATCAACAAATTTAACCTTTGTAAATGGAGATATTATTCCATAGTATGGATCAATATGTACCATGCATAGTACCCTAGCCTCACTCTTGTATTTTTATTTTTCTAATTTTTCTTTTTTCTAAATTTACTTTGTGAAGGGATCTGAAGGAGAAGATGGAGAAGAAGGAGAAGAAGAGGAAGAGGAAGAGGGAGAAGATGAAGAATAATTTAATACTTATTCTCTATGATATCTCGATACCCTTATTGACTCATTCATTGTGTGATGTCAATGCTAAGTATAAAGTATTCTCCATTGAAACAAGTATGAAAAATGAGACGCCGATCGGAATTGTGGGGGTTCTATTGTAAGGATTAAGTGGTTTAAGTTTTGGTTAGTTTTGTAGCAAAAAAAAATTGTTAGCTTATTTATAAGAGATTAATCTTGCTTTGGTAACTTATTAGAGATTTATCATTTAATATATAATATATATATATATTTAATACTTAATTCTCTATGATATCTCTATTGTCCTTAATTGACTCATTTGATGTCAAAGCTAAGCGTATTCTCCATTTATTTGTTCTTCCATTGAAACAAATATGTTTCATATTTGTTAGCTTATTTATAAGGGATTAATCAAATGTTGACAAGTTTTAAGAACAAAGTTCAAAATTTTAAATCCAACATTTTGAATATGATATTTAGTAACATATAATGTCTGTAAAAATTCACAAAATAACAAGATATGTTGTATGTTAAAGTAATATAAAATTTTCAATAGCTTAAAAACGAATGTCCTTAATATATAATTGAATAATGATAAAATTATATTAAATCTACTTGTTAATCTATCTTTATATGAATATCATAGGAATAAGTTCTTTGAAACTGCCATTATTCTACCAGCAACATAAAAAACGATTAATTACAAAGTAAGAACATTACCAAATTGCATTCCATGCTGTAAAGGCAAACTCCATGATTAAGAAAATAGTGTTTTCGAAGTGGCAAAAAAAAAAAAAAAACCATTGTCAGATCAATAATTTAACCCTCCCAAATTATTTTACTTTACAATAATCCCAATTATGCCCCTGCAATTCCACCAAAGAGGTTCCAATCATGAACCTTAAAGCTTGTAACTGCCAGTCTGAAAACCTCTTGTACTGGTACGCATCCTGATTGCTCGGCTGGTACCGCTATACCAGCTCCTACTGTTCTTGCACTCTCACTCAGTGGGCTGAGGTGACAGACAAAAATTAATAACAATAAGCAGTAAGTAAAATGAAATAAATACACATAAAAGAACAATGATAACAACCCCAAGAAACAGTAATATTAGTTGTTAATAAACAACAAGACTCTAGGCATGTCATAAAATATATTAAAAATTATAGGGAAACAATAAACAGGAGATAATGAGTTTATGTTATTGTCAAAATATACTACACTTAAGTATGCTTTGGTTCAGTTCGGCTTAAATCGCATAGGTAATATGTTATGATTATTTTACTTATCAGAGGACTAATTAAAGCCTTATGTGTTGGGTACAGGTTTAGGTTAACAGAGCAGTTTTGACTTATTGCAGCACATGATTTTAAAATAAAAACAGCCTTGCATATGGTTTGTGCGCTGCATGAAGCCAAAATAGCTATGCAAAAATCTTTAGACTTGTCTGTAATCAAGGGTTAATTTTTTTAAACAAGGTTCACTACTCACTTAATTAGCAAGGGTTCATATGCAGTGATGAGCACGTCAGTTAAAACATTCTTCAGAGGAATATTTGCAATATACACCTGGAAATTTAAAATATTACAAGTTAATTCATAACATTCTGGTTATTTAAGAAAAAAAAATAGGAAAATAGAAGATACTGAGCACTGATTTACCAGCATTATATTTTCTGCTTCTCTTCCTCGCTTCCACTTTGAAATAGCCTAAAGGAAAAAATTTAGGTATAACCGTTAATTAGGTATATGTATATTAGGGGTAATTTCATGTATACCCTCCAAAAACATCAAAATTACCTTTTACCCCTCCAAAATTTGTAATATCTTATTCACCGTTCTAAATTTAAAAAAGTCACAAATTTACCCGATTTATTGACTTTTCTATTAAATCTCATTTAAAATTTTTGAGGGGTATACTTGAAATTCCCCTTATATTTTAACATCAGTTTCTTCCTGAAACAAAGAACTTTGGTTTCTTCCTGAAACAAAGAACTTCGGAGGAGGAGAAAAGGCATTGTACGCTCTCGCTATCATCCCCCATCTGTGTGTGGCTCTGTCCGAGGGGATTTAATTCTACCTTTAGATTTTAGAGGGGGTACGTAATGTGAAAAGTACCTGAGAACGGACACTTGTAAGTAATGGCTTGATATTTGTAATGCTTTGCTTGTTTTTAATATTTCACACTCTTTCTGAGATGAAGCCATTCAGGTTTGCATATATTGAGTTCTCTTACCAGCATATATAGAGCTCAGCTGAAAACAATTGGGCTATCTTATTTAACACGAATTCCTACCACCTAAGGTAACAAAATATTTCTATTTGGATCTAGACTGTCCAATCAGAGTTCTCTTACCAGCATATATAGCGGCCCCGTGTGTTCCACCTCGGGCCGGATTGGCCTGAACTCCAATCAGACGACCGTGATCCAAGAAAAAATATTTTGTTACCTCAGATTCTATTTCAAGCAAAAACATCAGCAATTCCATTTTTGAGACATCTATTTTTCATTGTTTAACTAAACTTATAATTATTATTACAATTTTTGTATTTTTTGTAGTCTAATTAATCTCCCAATTGGAGGCCACCTACCTGATTTTGTAAATACAATGATTGTTCGCCCAAATATCATGCGAAGAACACAAAAAATGGAAACAAAAAAAAAAAAAAAAAAAAAAGACAACAAAGGGAGCAAAAAGAAGAAAAAAAACGGATAGAAAAGAGAGGAATTACCTTTATTTGTTGTAAGAAGGCGACAGAGATCTTGAATCATTGAATCTCTCTATGTTGTATGCATTGAATTATTGAATCTCTTTCTTTTTTATGCGTTTAATTTTGTGCCAGTCTAGACCGTTTGGTTGACACCGTTCCCTTAACTCTGGGCAATCACTTATTTCAATGTGTTTTACTGAAGCTGGCAGTTCGGGCAATTCCGATATTTTTGGGCACTCTTCCAAATGTAAATTCTCGAGGATATGACATGATTTTAAGCCCAAAATGTTTATAAGCTGAAAATGTTTATTAAGGACTAATGATTTAAGTTTAATTAGCTGGCTAAATGATAGGGATTCTAGAACAATGCAATTGATAATTTGAACATTCTGGAGGAATGGAAGATTGCCATGAAAAACAGTTTGAGGAACTCTGCAAGCGCTTATTGTAAAGGTCTGCAAAGTAGGGGGCAGCAGTGTATAACCACTTTCCATCTTTAAACACCAACAACCATCTATCAGAAGTTGCTCGAGATGATGGAGTGCATGCAAACCACCCAGCGATCCTAGATACCAGCAACATTCGATCTTTACAACTCGAAGGCTCTGAAGAGACTCGAAGACTTGTTCTGATGGAAGTGTGGTTATTGTCATGATGCTTGATAGGTGTAGTTCCTCAATAGTGGTCATTCCTCTCAGGCAATTTGATAACGCTCTATCAGATACACAACAATAGCCAAGATGAAGGTAGGTAAGCATGGCGGGTAATTTCAATTCATTTGCTCGAGTATTGTCGCTGAAAATAAAGTTCATCCATTGTTGATGACAATGCCACCAGGCTTTGTTTACATTTATGTGTACATCTACTTCCGATGCATTACTTCATGCAGCGTTTTTCATAATTTGAAGTTGCTCTTCGCAGTTTTCTGCAGAGCACTCAAAACTTTTGGTTTGATTAGTATTTTCTAGCACCTGATGCAAAATTGGGTTTTCATTAAACTTTTTTGAGTTCACTTGCTGCTCATTCTGCTATAAATCAAACACGCACAGTTACTGATTGAAAGCCTAGTAAGGTTTTCTGGAAAAGTAGACAATTCTCTCAAAACCCTCATTTTTTTAAGAATAAGTTCGGAGCAATAACGGAATTGATGAAAACTTTGGGAAAGATTTGTCAGCGCATTACAATTGTAAAACCTGACATCTTCTATACACTTTATAAAGGAACTTTCCTGCAACCAGGTTGGATATCTTGAGCCCCTATACCCATTAATCTTGAGTTCCTTCAAGTTTGCTGGAGGTTGTAGGACCTCAATAACCTCTGTTTCTAAGCCATTAATTTCAGCTGACTCAACCCACACCAACTCGAGCCTTTTAAGTTTGGTTTTATCCTTTAGCCTCACCTGAATGGCTTCATCCTTCTCATTGACATTCTCTAGATTTACAATTCTTAGAAAGCCACCAATTTCCTTCAAACATCCTAGTTGTTGTATCTCATATCCTTTTTCTTTTCTCACATGGAATTCATCTAACTGTTGGAGTGAAGTTAATTTGCCTAGGTAAGGTATTGGAGGTAAGGTATAAACCTCACCACTAATTTTAATGCTTCGCAGTTTGATCAAGTTACTAAACTTTGTTGGAAGAGTTTTTACGGACGAGGGCAACCTTAGAAATTGAAGATGGTACAGCTTTGATATTGAATCAGGCAATTCCTCAATTGAACTCTTCCGAGAACTTAGATACCGGAGGTTCCTGAAATCTCCTACAACACTTGGCAGTGTTTTATTGCCCCAAGGGTATACATTTAATACCCTCAAATTTCTAAAATTTGTAGATATCTTGGAAATTATTTCGCGAGTATGTTCAATTGATAGGTTTCTCAAGATGATAGTACGCAAGTTACTTAACTTACATATACTAGATAGATTCTCTTCTAGATTTTCATTATAAGGTGCATCAATAAATACATGTTGAACAGTTGAAGGGATTTCTCTCGCAACATTTTTTACCCTAAAACAATCTTCAACAGAGAGCTTTTCTGCAAGATCGTGAAAGAGATCGTGCATCTTATACTTTTTATGAGGAGTATGCACAATAATAGAGTTTGCTATCATATTTTCAAAGTATTCCGAACCTATATCGATAACATTTCTATTATCATCTGAGGGCTGGATAAAATCAAGTGCCACCCAATAAGGCACCAAATCACCGTATCTATAACCTTTTGGAAAAACACCACAAAATAAGAAGCACCGTTGTAATTGCACATCGAAGCGGTTAAAACTCCATAACAAAATCTCTGTAATGTCTGTCAAGTTGATGTTTTCTAGAGTATGTTGCCAAAACGGGATTTCTGGTCGTTCACGCAGTTGGTTACCAACAACCTTAGCTGCCAAAGGCAATCTACTCATTTTTTTTGCAATTTGGTCCACAATATTACTGAAATCCTCCAATTTTGGATTACTGATTTGCAAACCATCCATTGCACGGTATCTCAAAAGTGATTTGAAATCATCAAGGGCCAGACCGCTCAACTCAGTATGCTTCCCAGGTTGTAGTACATTAGGAAATAGCCCAGATGAGCGACAAGTTTCCACAATTTTACATGTTCCTCCTCGGGAAGCAAATGGTTTTAAGAGGTCATCCCATTGTTGCTGTCCTGCTTCTCTATCATACCAAATATCATCTAGTACGACCATGATATTGGTAGATTCAGGTAATGATTCTAGGAGTTTGTTTTGTAGATTACTTAAATTCCATAGATTAGGGCATTTCTTTCCCGAGGCACACTCAATCATCTCCTTTGTGCACTTGATGATATCTAATTTTTGGGATATACATAGCCACATTCTAACAGGAAAGTGTTTCATTACACTTGGATCATTATAAATGTACTGTGCAAGCGTAGTCTTGCCAACACCTCCCATACCGGTTATCGCAACAACCGAATAACGATCTCCATCGCGATCTTTGTCATCTAACAGAAAGTTAATTATATCATCACATTCTCCATTACGACCAAAAACTTGGCGATCATCAAGGAGCGAGGAGGTGGGGGAACGGTTGTTATCGGCTATTACACCATTTGTGCCCAGTAAATCAGAGAATGTCTTGGCTTCTGCTGCAACTTCCTTGAGCTTGTTCGGCCGTTTCAACAACTTTCTCTTTTTAGAAGACAACAGAGATGCCTTTTTAACCACCCGACCAACGAACTTTGCAAGGGGTTTGATAATAGGTTTAGAGGAGAGACGTACCAACAGCTTCTTGTCATGTCCTTTGGCCTTGCGTTTGAGATGCTCGTACTCAAGTTCGTGGAGGATAGCCTCAGCGTCAAAATAAGCATTCTTCAAACGGGCCAACCACTTGGCGAGTCGGGCCTTCTTGTGGGGGGTGCTGTGTTGCGCTGCTTCAATGGTGAGCTGGATCTGCGGCAAGACAGTCGTCTCCAAATCATCGAGACCTTTGGCTATGTCGCTCCCCAGGTAGGACATGCTATCATTCACAATCTTTCTTATGACGGGTGATGCCACCCACCCAAGCCCGGCCAGTGCTGCTGCTCCCGCCATACAGAAAGGAAGGAGTAGAGAAGGAAGGAGTGATTTGGGGGTAATTTAATTTTGGACGAACGACGGAGTAGAGAAGAAAGGAGGAAGGAGGAAGGAGGAAGGACTAGAGTACTAGACTGGGCAGTTAACAGGGCAGCATTTTATTTAATTCATTACACTGCAGAAGGGGCCCCATATAATTCAATACCACGCCGGACCCACATTTTCAGCATGAATTGGACTCTTTCGTTGATCTTTCTCTAAAGTATAAAAAAAAATGGACTCCATAGTGACTAGAATTTAAAATATACTTTTTTAACTATAGATAGGGGTAGGTCCGATGGGCATCGGACCTACTTTTTAGGATCAATTAGCTTAAATACCGTACGATTAACATTAAGATTGTTGTACACGGAAATTGAAACAGATCTGCACGAATGTTAATATACTTAGTACGTACGGATCTTAATCCGATCAAATCGTCATTTCACTCATTGAACCAAAGTATGTCCGATGCCCGAATTCTTTTAACTGTGGTTGAGCTCACGGGTTGACTGTATTGACCTGTATCTAATTTAATTATAATAATCAGTTATTCTTTGATAAAATAATCGTATTAGTACTTTTCTTTTTGCTGTCAATTTTGTTAATTATTAATTTCTCATTAGTTAATGCATAGTTAAAAATGCGCAATTTCTATTATAATACAAACAATGACAAAGTGATACAACTAGTTCGATATAATTTCTGGCAGTTAAAAGGATGTATTTTTAATTGTAATGCTTATATTATATTGTATTATTTGATTATTTAAGTGTAATTATTTGTCTAAATAAAAATTGTTGACAAATTAATTTTGATTAATTTGTTTCTATTTTTTTTTAATACAAAACAAGTTTTTGGCAAAAAAAATCCGAATTTCCAATTCGATTCACTAGATTTCTACTGATTTATCCGACTCCAATTTAAATTAGTTAGTGGGTTTGTGGATTTCTCTTATTCATGCGTATTTTATATGTTGCACTAACAATTAGATTTTCGCTTCCTCTACAATTTTTTTTTTTAAATTGGTAGTGACTACCACAATGACAAATGAATTATTTTTTTTTTAAATCAGATCAGAGATCTCAGTCTTGTAAGAAAGCAAAAAAAATACAACCAAAAAATAATTCTGAAAAAAATTCGGAAAAAATTCATAAAATTCACGAAATTATTTAATAAAAATTCTGTCAAAGTTCAATTAACCAAATAATTAGACATTCAATTCAACATCACCAAAAAAAAACAAATTATTCACAGATAATTTGTAAATCTTATTCCTATGATGACTACCAATGATGTAACTTCCTCTACAATTGTGAATTATCAAGATTAGGTAACTGTGATACACCAGTACAATTCAATCAATTAGGGGAAGAGCTGTAGTACTTTTGCATCAACGATGGTGCCAAAGACCATGCCCCCCTGTCCTCATGCCCCCTGTCAAGTCAATCATGTTATTGAATTGAAATGAATAAACCAAAGAAAAAATTGATAGGGAAGGACCTAGAACACACTTTGAATTAAGTTGCTCAAAAACGAACACATTTTGTAAGTATTTTAATTTTAGCACCCGATTCAAGCAAATGGGTTCATCAACGTATATATTTTCCTCTTAATTATGTTCGTTGGCTTCATGTTGTGGGTTTTTTTTTTTTTTTTTTTTTTTTTTGGAAAAACTTGGTAAAATTATGGCTTTTTTTTTTCAGATGATAATTAATACTTGTGAGTCTACGTCCTATGAGATAACAGAAAACCTGAGCTTAGATCCGGACCGTCCAATCAGAGGTACACGGAAGAAGATGAGAGATCAGAGTTGACCATAAGAACTAATACAATTTATTTTTGTTAGAAGAATTAATAAACTCCGGATTAAATTTCTTATTCTGAATTATGGTGGAGTATATTAATTATGTTTGGTTGGATCATGCAACTCAATGAATTAAATTACTCTTGTGCAGTAACCTATAAATAACGTACCATTAAATTTACCTTTTAAATTATAATCTTATTAAATTTTTTTAAATAATTATTTTCAAAATTATCTAAATAACCATTTGTGAGATGTCCACTCTTGTTTTTTATTGATACTTCAATCAAACATAGGCATCACAGGTATATATCACTTGACCGAGTAATTTATTTTTCTCTCATTTTAAAATTCAAGTTCTTTACAAACAAATATTTTCCCATGTGAATGTATAGTTTTTTTAAACTGCCACTATTCTACCAGCAACATAAAAAACGAATGATTACAAAGGAAGAGCATGTCATGCTGTAAAGGCAAACTCCATGATTAAGAAAATAGTGTTTTCAAAGTGGCAAAAAAAAGGGAAAAAAAGCCCATTGTTAGATCAACAATTTAATCCGCTCCCAAATTATTTTAACTTTCCAATAATCCCAATTATGCCCCTGCATTTCCACCAAAGAAGTTCCAATCATGAACCTTAAAGCTTGTAATTGCCGAGGTCTGAAAACCTCTTGTACTGGTACACATCCTGATTGCTCGGCTGGTACCGCTATACCAGCTCCTACTGTTCTTGCACTCTCACTCAGTGATGAGCACGTCAGTCAAAACATTCTTTACACAACTATTTGCAAGATACACTTGTAAAAATTTAAAATAACACAAGTTAATTCATACGATTCTATTTTGTGTTAAAAAAAAAAAGGAAAATAGAATTAAATAGTTATAGCACTGATTTACCCGCACTATATTTTTCTGTGCCTCTTCCTTGCCTCCCCTTTGAAATAGCCTAAAGAAAAAAAATGAGGAATAACACTCAATTAGGTATATATAATTTGGAAGGAATTTCATGTATACCCCTAAAAACCTCAAAATTACTATCCCCTTCTGAAATTCATAATATCATATTTACCCTTCTAGATTTGAAAAACTTACATATTTACTACCCACTTTTATTGACTTTTCTGTTAAAACTCATTTTCAACTTTTGAGGGGTATACATGACATTCCCCTTATATTTTAACATCAGTTTCTTCCTCAAGCAAAGAACTTTGGTCTCAGATCAGTCACTGTCAGTATTGGAACAAACCAGTAAGAGACAGATAGTGTGTGTGTGTGTGTGTGTGTGAGAGAGAAAGAGAGAGACGTACCAGTTGGCCCACTGTAGTCATAGCTGGTAACGGTGCATTTCTATATTGCGTACCAGTAAACTCTGTAAGCTCCATTGTACCAGAATGCTCAAGCACCTGTACAAGGGTAAAAATGGTAACATGCCAACAAAAACATACTCTGTCAAGAAATGAATTACTGAAACAAGTAGCAAATAAGTTCAATACAACAATTCAATCATAAGTTTCCTCTTATGTTTTCATTTAACGACATATTAGAGTGCAATTTATTTTCAGGACATTGTTGGTTCTTATTACAAACAAAATCAGTACTGGTAAGCAAAATTTGGAGCTCAATTGACCAAAATTAGTTTTAATTAATCCTACTTTTTAAAATGAATTGAGGCTAATAATTAGCTTTCATATCCAAAATTGAAAACAAACAAAAGAACAAACAATATCTAGAAATTGTAAAATTAAGATACCATGTTATCTGTTGCATCTTGTTCAACAGCAAGATCACGCAAAAAACAGGTGGCACTCTCGTGATTCGCCACCTCATTTTTCATCAAGCAGCTCAAATATGAGGCTCTCATCTCTTGTGGGGTCCCCAAACACCTCCTTTTCAAAATTTAAGCAATATGAAACTCATGTATACATCATTACAAAGAGATAACAGTCACATAAAACAAATTATGAAAAAAAATGGGGCAACGGTTTCACTATAAGTATCATTAAGAGGTATGATACCACCTGGTACAACCTTGTACCGGTGAAAATAGTAAATTTTGCAAAAAAAAAAATATACTTGATGATCAGGAATTTGACGAATTTTTCTCACATCCTGCATCAAGAGAAAAGCAATGTATGTCAATATACAACAAAATTAGTGTTTAGGGTTTAGGGTTTATATCATGTATAGATAAATATGGAGATCAAATAAAATTAAAAGCAGGGTTTAATTTGAAAAATACATATTCAGATGATAGATGTAAATGAGAAAAATTCTTAGAAGTACCTGAAATCTAGTAGGGAAAGAGGAAGAAATCGCACCCCCCAAATAAAGGTCGCTCAATGCAAACATCATTTGTCATTTTTCTATGCTATCTTCTTCTGTAAATTTTAAAAAATAACAAAAATATAAAAAAAAAATATATTGCAATTTATTAATGTGTAAATAGCAAGGTCCTAAATGGCAATTACAACGGCATAGTGGGGAGCAAAAAAAAAAAGTTATAGCAAATAGCGCGGCTATAGTGAAAGCTTTCATACATAGCGTTTTTTTAATTTTCAAAAGTTATACTCTATATTTCTACTAATTATCAACAATGATCAATATTGGAGAATTGGAGTAATAACTAAATGGTAACTGATATAAGTCTATATTTTTTTTCAGTCATACAAATAAAAAGGAAAAAAAAAAGACATACAACGTAACATTATTTAATAGTTCATACTTCATAGTATTACAAATTATAATAAACGAAGAACAATTAATTTTATAAGTGAAATAAAGTTAGTATACTTATTTGAATATTTTATATATTATAATAATTAAAATCAACTTTCAATGAAACGAATGACGATTATTTTATAGGTGAATACTAGACGAAGAGAAAACAAAAGGAATAATTAATATTTGAATATTTTCTGATATAAAATGAGAGATTAAATTACAAATAGGAACAAAAACATATAGTTCGGTTTAGTATATTTATTATAGCAGGCCATCTAGTATAAATCTTTTTAGTATATTTATTCCCAGATGGGGGCATGCATTTAAGTAGGATAAATCTTTTTATTTGATACTTCTTTGAATCCTCTATGTCTATTTGAGATTATAACTTCACAAATTAAGCAAATAATAAGATTATAAGTTCATAACTTCACACATAAACATAAGGTTCTCATTTCAGTATAAGGATCACCTTGTTTCCCATATTTGTCTCTAAAGTTCTCATTTCAGTCCCTTAACATTCTGAACTGAGCTCTTTTGTGTTTGATGACATTTTCTATTAAAATACTGACAAAGATCCTTGCTGGTGTTGATTTGGGGTGAAATTGTATCCTGCAAAAGTGCAAAATAAGACTATAATACCTATTCATTCTTTAAGGAAAGATAATAACTAGAGATCATACCAGAACAAATTATAATTTGTGGGAACCAAAATGAAAGCTTCCAATTTTGCCAAACCAAAATTTAGAAACAAGTGATACTTTATGAATCGTAGTATGATGATTGATGACAGATGCTCATTTTTGCTTTAAAAACAAATCAATATAATTAAGGTCCTTATGCATACCTGAAGGAAGTTTATACAAAGCTCTGAAGAACTAATTCCTTCACTATGGTCTGATTTGCTCGTGACATTATTATATTCTCCATAAAATCAATATCATCTTCTTTACTAAAGAAAATTATAGAATTTAAAGATGGAAAAATAGCAATATTAATTAACAAGTTAAGAAAATGAATTGTACCTTGAAAAAGGAACTGTTAAAAACATAACTTAAGTTTGAGGCAGATCGAACTCTATAGTCCAAATACATCCCCATTTCTTCTTTGGGCCTGGAAAATGAAACAACTGTCATGACCGCACCTAAATCAAGAGAAGAAAAGAGACAAAAAAAAAAAAAACATTAAATAATATTGATTGTCACTACTAGTGCTAATATTTGACAAACAACTTTACAATTTCACTCAAAAATTGAAACATCAAAATGTAAGAAGTGCATGACATCAAAATAAAGGAAAACGGCGAGATTACTGGAGATTGCCTCATTGGTGAGGGAGCGTCGGCGAGAGTCCGGGATAGCACTATAGAGAGAGGGCGGGGGTAGAGGGGGGGGGGGGTGGGGAGAAACTGCGAGATTCCAGTGCGAAGGAGAGAGAGAGAGGTAGGAGGGTTTATCGCTGGAGAGGGGAAACGAGAAGGATATAGAGGTATAGGGCGATAGAGGAGAAATAATAGACGGAGGGATCAATAGTTTAACAGAGTCACTCCGTTAATGTTTGATCCAGTGAATCTCATAAACACGAATATTGACGAAGATTCAAAGGTCCGGATTTTGAATTATGTTCAGAAGGGTAATACGCGTCGTACCATATACTCACTCTTAATTCATAGTACAGAACAATCCACACTATGCATAGTACCACAGTCTCCCTAAAAAATACATGACTTTGCAAAATAATTTGAAATTGTATACTAAAAATCCAACACTTGTTACTTTAAATGATAGTGGACATATACGACTTCACAATCTCTGCAAAGGTTTAAAAAAAAGATATTGGACATATATATACTCTAAGTAAATATTTTACATTCATTAAATTGTCATTTTCCGTTAAGAAAATACGAAATGTTCAATTTTTGAGGAAATGATAACCAAAATAGACAACTTTTTTTTTTTTTTTAATTTCATTAGATAATAACTTCTATTTTGAAAGGATATTTTTTGAAAGAGGAGGGTTCAAATACACCCAAATTTCTATACTCTCATTTGCTCACAATTATTTATCTCCTTTATCTTCATTTTCAAAGTCCGAATAGTCGATCCGAACTGCTCAACATGATCTTCATAATAAAATATGCCTGGAGACCAAATTTTATATTTTTTCGATTTTTTTACTATTTTTTAAGATAGATACAAAATCATTGTTTTAAGGAGATTCTGGACCATCTGATCAAGTGATTTTGTACCTATCTTAAAAAATAGTAAAAAAATTCAAAAAAAATATTAAATTTGATCTCCAAGCATATTTTATTATGAAGGTCATGTTGATTGGCTCTGATCGACTGTTCGGACTTTGAAAATAAAAATAAATAATTAGGAGTAAATGAGAGCATGCAATTTTGGGTGCATTGGAACCCTCCTCTTTTTTGAAATTAACTTTTCTTTCATTATTTGAAACAAAATGTGGTACCTAAAATTTTTTCAACAATATATTGTTATAGTCTCCTCCTAAAATTCATTCTTACAAATTTGTGTTTGAAGAGTTGCGTTTTTATGGGCATTGATCAAATTCAGTGTGATGTTTAGTCTGTATCAATTGATTCGCGTCAAAATTGACGTGTCCAATTTAGACTTACGAAATGCATTTAATATAAATCGCCCACAAGAAAGGAGAGGTAGCACAGTTGGCTAGGAAGAAAATCCCAAGATTCGCTGGTTATCCAAAGATCGAGAATTCGATTTTTCCTCACGACTTCGCAGCTTCTGCGAAGATTTTAAAAAATATATATAAATCGCACACACAATATTAATGAGGATTGAACGGTCGAGATCAAAATTAAAACTCTAAATTTTATCTGATGCTCATAAAATACCCTCCAATCTCCAAATGCAAGTTACACTCTTATTTTCTCAATTCTTCAATTTTAACTGTATTTATTGAGTCCGGATCTTTTAAAGTAATTCAAAATTTCAATTTATATTATGACCGTCTACTTAGAATCTAGACTAATTTAGTCCGAAGTAAAATGTACATAATTCTTTTAATATTTATGCCAAAATAAATTTTACGGTCCGGGTCTAAACTCAAAAATTTGAGTTACTTTGGGTGATATGAATTCGTAATTGTTGGCACTACGCCATTTTTTTTCTTTTCAGTATGTTGAAATTTGAACTCAAATTTATATTTATATTGTAATAAATGTGCGGTATTATTAATAGTTGGTAGACTCGATGTCAAGTAAATAATGAAGGACCTACAAACAAAATTTCAAAATAAAAAGGTTGTTGCGTAGCAATTTGTCATACGAAGTAACATTTTATATAGTTTTCAAATATTTTGTTGAGGCTATGATATTATGCATTGACCGTACTATAAATTAATATTTCAATTTTCAAAGTCAAAATAGTTGATCTGAACTGTTCAATAATTTGTCACAATTTATTTAGATAAATAAAATAACACCAATTTTCAACCTATCTAAAAAATAATAAAAAGATTCTACAAATTCAATATTAAATCAGCAAGTGTACTCTAGTTTTGTCATATAAAAATCTATAATTATAGCCTTCATAGGCCGATTTTTTTAATAATCGAAATTAAATAAAAAAAATATTGAAAAAGAGGATAGGATCTGATTTTTTTCGAAAACTAATAAGGCCGGAATAATTATCAACGTCTCTAGGGACGGAATAAACAAAAACGTCCCTTTTAAAGATAATCCCGCACCAATCTAACCACTAACTAACCCAAAATCCGGAAAAAAAAAATTCTCAGGGACGGGATGGATAATCCTATCCGTGAACAGTAACCAAAAAAAAAAAAAAAACTAAGATTTGACTTTGATTAAATAAAAAAAACTTAGAAAAATTATATTTACTAAATTATGTTTCAACTATAAAAATAATAATTTATTTTTCAAATGACTAAATTAGTGGTTAGATTAGTGTTATTTTTTTAATTGCACTAACTCCATTATATCAATAGTTAATTTGATGTAATGGAGTTCTCAAAAAAAAAAAAAAAAACTTAGGTTTTTATAAAAAACATAATTTAGTCATTTGATGTAATGGAGTTCTCAATAAATTAAATTAAAAAAATATGTCTATGTTATCGGACATATAGATAGTCTACCAATTAAATTCAAATTTAATACAATTAACTATTGATTAATAATGTATCAAGATTAACGATATAGAATTTCAAGTCATTTGATATAACTAAAACATAAATCAAATCTCATCATATTTATAGACATAATATCTAAAATATAAATCATGTTTATAATGTTCAATTTTAAATATAAATTTTATTTTAAAAAATATTACTAAACTAAATCATTGTTTTTATAGTTGAAACATAATTTTTCTAATTTTTTTATTTAATCAAAATCAAATCTTAGCTTGATGTTTTTTTTTTGGGTCACTGTTCACGGACGGGATTATCCATCCCGTCCCTAAATTATTTTTTTTTGTTACTGTTCACCGATGGGATTATCCATTATGTCCTTGAGAATTTTTTTTTCTTTTGAATTTTGGGTTAGTTAGTAGTTATATTGGTGCGGGATTATCATTAAGAGGGACGTTTTTGTTTATTCCGTCTCTAGGAACGTTGATAATTATCCCGTCCTTTTTAGTTTTAAAAAAAAACTAGATCCTATCCTCTTTTCGATATTTTTTTTATTTAATTTCGATTATTAAAAAAATTGGCTTCATAGGTCCACAATCATTACTTTTGATCTACTACACCGAGTGCAGCGACGTAAGGCCTCACCTAATTTAGTTAGTACATATTCTCTAAGGTACCATAATATTTATGTTTAGGTCCAAACTGTCCAATCAGAATCCAGGTAATCCGATCCAAAGTTGAATCCTGGAATCCCTTTAATATTTGTACGGATTCTTATTGGACGACCTGGATCTAAACTGAAATAATCTGTTACCTTAGATGATTTGAATTCCTATTCATTTCCTTGTCTCCTCTGTTCTTGGTCTTGCCTTCTCCGAGAGAGGAGAGGGAGATTTCTGATGCCAATCGGATGAGAGTCTGTTCGACGGGGTTTCCGATGATTTGAATTTTTATTTATTTTAATATCTGTATGCACGGATATTAAAGCAAACAACACGGATATTAAAGTCATGTGCACAGATTTTGAAGTGAATCAGACAGTAGAAACCACTCATCGAACAAACTCTGGTCTGATGGGCATCGGACACCCCCTCTCCCCTCCGAGAGATCCCGATCTCTCTCTCCTCTTTTTCTCTCTCTTTCAATCGATTGATCGATCAAATCAAAGATCATGGCGGGTAAATAACCAGAGGCTGACAGTGGCCCCCACCGTGACCATGCTGGGAGTAATGAAACAGCGACTAGTGGGGGCCACCAGGGGCCACGCGTTGTTAAAGAACAAGAGCGATGCTGTTACTGTACCTGTTACTGCGTTGAATTCCACGTCCGACTGACCAGCTTTAAGATCCGCGCTAGCTGGTAGATAATTGTACTGGTACTTATTGTCAGACTTTGGTGTCAAAATTGTACCTGTTATGCAGTGAATTTAGACTGTATCAGGAGATCATAGCTGAAATTTTGTAAATTAAGGGTCTGACGGAACTTCAACCTTTATGGGGTTCAATTGATTTCAACTCAATAGAAAAGAATTGAATTCATCTTAACTTCTTAATTGAAAAGTATGTATAACAGTAGAAATGATGTCATCAGAACTATTCCCGACTTTTGGCTTGCTGCTGTAAGCTCACTTTTCAAAATTATTACAAATTTCTCTGAATTTTAGGAAACCAATCCATGAATTGTGGAAAAATACTGTTCAAATTTGGACAAAAGTTTCCCTTTTTATCTAACCAAAATTCTCATGTTATCACTTTTTGTGATAATGAAGAATGTATGATAATTGTATTAATTTATTAAAAAAAATATTAAAATTTCTCTGAATTGGAATCACCTTTTCATGGTTAATTGCATGTGCGGTTATAGTATTGATACCCGTTACTAATGCAAAATAGGCAAATTTGAAAGTTTGAGAAACAAAACTATGAATTCATGAACAATACTATTCAAATTTCGACATAGTTTCCCTTTTCGAACTACCCCAAATATTTCATTTAACATTTTTTTTGTTATAACAAACAATATTGCTGGATTACTGTTTACTAATGACACCTGTGTTGACTCTTAGTAAATGTTCCATATCCAGAGTAATGGTATAATTTGATATTAATTTCTGAAATTTTGTAATTTTGATTAATCTATTTAACAAAAACTTTTTGATATATGTATTTTTTTGTTTTGTAGTTTCTAAGCCATCCACTCCTTGGTGACTTGCTTAGTGAAGAAGACCAGAAGGTAATAATATATCTACTCACTTTTAATTTTGATATGATGCCTTTAAATTATATGAGAAATAGTTTATCTTAAGTAATAGATAATTGAAATTTTCTTGGTTTCTGAAAAATGTTAGATTTTCAAGCACTTGGTTTCTTTGGATGTTGAAGACTGTAAAGATCTGAAATCAGGCTACTCCATTATACTGGTAAGTTACAAGTTTTAATTAAGCACTTTAATTATATAAAAAAATTGGTACACAAAACATATAGTGCAAATGGATGCGTAATTTGATTAATTAAAAAAAATAATAATATTTAGGTCAAAGCTTGACTACATGTTTCATTTAGAAGGGCAAATTGCTTATATCCTTCCTTTTTTTCTTATTTTGTAGCAGATAGCCGAAATAATGAAGGAGGATTTGTGGTCTAATCCATTGAAGTATTTTAACAGTGTTAGTGTTACATTCTCTCTCTCTCTCTTCATTATTTAATATATCTCCTGTCCAAAATATTGTTTGTTTGTCCTTTTCTACTAAGTTCTGTGTTCCTGCCATTTATTGCAATTCTAATTTTTCTTTTTCTTTCAGGAGGCTGATGAAGAACTTGAAGGAGAGGAGGGCGAAGAGGTAACTTATTTTTTTCTTTGTTGTATGTTGCTTCAAACTAAAATTTGTTGAACTGTTCAACATGATTTCCATACCAAAATGTACATGCAGATTAAAATTTTACTTATTTTAGAATTATTCTACTATTTTTTTTAGATAAGTAAAATATCACTACTTTTGAATGATCTAGAATTTTTTATTTTCAACATATCTAAAAAAAATAGTAAACAAAATTCTAAATATTGAAAAATTTGATCTACACGAATATTTTCATATGTAGAGCATGTTGTGAATGGTTCAGTTCAACAATTTAACCTTTGTAAATGGAGATATTAATCCATAGTATGGATCAATGTGTAGTATCCTACCCTCACTCTTGTATTTTTTATTTTTCTAATTTTTTTTTTAATTTACTTTGTGAAGGGATCTGAAGGAAAAGATGGAGAAGAAGGAGAAGAAGAGGAAGAGGAAGAGGGAGAAGATGAAGAATGATTTAATACTTATTCTCTATAATATCTCGATATCCTCATTGACTCATTTGTTGCGTGATGTCAATGCTAAGTATAAAGTATTCTCCATTGAAACAATTATGAAAAATGAGACATCGATCGGAATTGCGGGGGTTCTATTGTAAGGATTAAGTGGTTTTAGTTTTGGTTAGTGTTTTAGCAAAAGAAATTTGTTAGCTTATTTATAAGAGATTAATCTTTCTTTGGTAACTTATTAGAGATTTATCATTTAATATATTATATATATTTAATACTTATTATCTCTGTCCTTAATTGACTCGTTTGATGTCAAAGCTAAGCGTAAAGTATTCTCCATTTGTTTGTTCTTCCATTGAAACAAATATGAAACAAATTTGTTAGCTTATTTACAAGTTGTTAATCAAATGTTGACAAGTTATAAGAACGATGTTCAAAATTTTAAATCCAACATTTTGAATATGATATTAAGTTAGTAACATATAGTGTCTGTAAAAATTTTCAATAGCTTAAAATCAAATGTCCTTAATGAATCATTAAATAATGCTAAAATTATATTAAATCTAATTGTTAATCTATCTATATATGAATATCATACCAATAAGTTCTTTGAAACTGCCACTATTCTACCAACAACATAAAGAACGAATAATTACAAAGTAAGAACGTTACAAAATTGCATTCCATGCTGTAAAGGCAAACTCCATGATTAAGAAAATGGTGTTTTCCAAGTAGCAAAAAAAAGGGAAAAAAAAAGCCCATTGTCAGATCAATAATTTAACCCTCCCAAATTATTTTACTTTACAATAATCCCAATTATGCCCCTGCAATTCCACCAAAGAGGTTCCAATCATGAACCTTAAAGCTTGTAACTGCCAGTCTGAAAACCTCTTGTACTGGTATGCATCCTGATTGTTCAGCTGGTACCGCTATACCAGCTCCTACTGTTCTTGCACTCTCACTCAGCGGGCTGAGATGACAGGCAAAAATTAATAACAATAAACAGTAGTAAAATGAAATAAATACACATAAAAGAATGATGATAACAACCCCAAGAAACAGTAATATTAGTATCTAGTAAACAACAAGACTCTAGGCTCACTTATCAGAGGATTAATTAAAGCCTTATGTGTTGGGTAGAGGTTTTAACAAAGTAGTTTTGACTTATTGCAGCACATGGACTATAAAATAGAAACAGCCTTGCATATGGCTTATGCGCTGCATGAAGCCAAAATTGCTATGCTAAAATCTTTAGACTTGTGTTGTCTTAACTCTGTAATCAAGGGTTAACTACTCACTTAATTAGTAAGGGTTCATATGCAGTGATGAGCATATACGTCTGAATATTTGCCAAATACATCTGGAAATTTAAAATATTACAAGTTAATCATAACATTCTGGTTATTAAGAAAAAAAGAGAGGAAAATAGAAGTAAATATCTATAGCTCTGATTTACCCACATTATATTTTCTTCTCTTCTTCCTTGCTTCCACTTTGAAATAGCCTAAAGAAAAAAATTTAGGAATAACAGTTAATTAGGTATATGTAATTTAGCAGTAATTTTATGTATACCCCTCAAAAACATCAAATTACCTTTTCACCCCTCCAAAATTCGTAATATCACATTCACCCTTCTAAATGTAAAGAACTCACAAGTTTACCCAATTTATTGACTTTCTATTAAATCTCATTTAAATTTTTTGACAGATATACATGAAATTCCCCTTATATTTTAACATCAGTTTCTTCCTGAAGCAAAGAACTTTGGTCTCAGATCAGTCACTGTCAGTACAGAAGCAAACCAGCAAGAGAGAGAGAGAAAGGTACCAGTTGGCCCACTGCAGTCATATATGGTAACAGTTCATTACCATATTGTGTACCAGTAAAATCCGTAAGCTCCATAGTACCAGTATGCTCAAGCACCTGTAAAAGGGTAAAAAAGGTACCATGCCAACTGAAGCATACTCTGTCAATAAATGAATTACCGAAACAAGGAGCAAATAAATTTACTAGAACAATTTTTTTCCTCTATTATGTTTTCATTCCACAACATATTAGAGTGTTCCTAATTTTCTGGCCATTGTTGGTTTATATTGCAATTAAATTTAGTCTTGGTAACACTAATCGGCAAAATTTAGAGCAGAATTGACCAAAATTATGTTAAATTAATTCTACTATCTAGAATAAAATTGAGGCTAATAATTTGTATATTATTAGGTTTAGTTACCTTGGCGGAGTGAGCAAGTTTCATATACAAAATGAGAAACAAACAAGATGTAGAAATTGAAAAATTAATATACCATGCTATCTGTTGCATCTTGTTCAACAACAAGATCGTGCAAAAAAAACAAGTGGCACTCTCATGATCCGCCTCCTCATTCTTCAAATCCAGCCGCTCAAATATGAGGCTTTCATCTCTTGGGTGGTAACAATTAGGGACGGACATATATGTAAGAACAATTAGGGACAGCCATTGAAAATGCACAAGATATTTAATCCCTTGTAACAATTAGGGAATACTTTACGCTCCATTTGTTTGTTCTTCCATTGAAACAAATATGTAACAAAGTTTATTAACTAATTGGGTACTAGATAAAAAAAACAATTCAGCCCATAATTTTACGTACTTTTAATTTCAATCCACAATTCATGTATTATTAACTTATAATAGAGCAATTCGCAGATAAAAAGAAATTAGGATTAGTTCTTACCACTGAGCGAAGAGCGCATCCGACCGGAGGAGTGGAGAGCGCAGGCACCCGCGTTGGCGTATGACCGGCCAACCGATTGCTTCCATGGTTGATTTGTATCAGTCAAGAAATAAACCAAATTTCAGGGGGACAACTCTCTGGTGAAATTATTTCCATTTGGTGATAATGTCTTCAGAGACTTTAACTGACTAAAATTTCAAGGAATCATACCTTCTAACATGTTATCTTAAACATACAGCTGTGTGAGGTGTTCGGGTACGCACTGCTCACTGAATTCGAAGTCTGAGGCATTACTCACTGGGAAGATTCTGGCGTCTGACGCAGGTGCAGTGTCACTGGTTTGTGTTTTTCCCTTCTGTGTATGAGAGAGTTACTTGTTGTCATTTTTCTCCTGAATCAACACTCACACCTTATAGACCATCTTTTTTTTTTTTTCTTCGGCTAGGCTGAGCTGTGAAAATTCAGGGATATGCCTGGTTGTGATTAAGGGGGAGGTACAATTAAATATTACTATTGGGCTGTTAAAAAATTCAAAATCCAGAGGTGTGTGAGAGAGAGAGAGGGGCAAAAGGGGTGAAAGTTTAACCTTGCTGAAGACCGGTGATCAATCCCTCTCTATATCATCATCATCATCTGACCAATCATCATAGGCACGTCTAGAGTCCCCCACACTCTGCTGCCAACTGGGGCCCACTGCAAAGTTTCTCCAACCTCCATTAGACACTGACGGGGTCATCATAGCTCAAGCTCTGTTAGTGGAAGGCAAATCCATGACCGAGTGGAGGTACATAGATCCCGCCTGAAATGTTAGTAGCGGACATGGCGAGTGAGGTGAAGAAGTGTTAGGGTTTGGAAACAAGGTGAAGAAATGGGGAGGGATGAAGGGGCATCCGTTGGAGGAGGAGAAAAAGGCATTGTACGCTCTCGCTATCATCCTCTGTCTGTGTGTGGTTTTGTCCGAGGGGATTTAATTCTACCTTTTTGAGAGCAGAAATGATGTGAAAAGTACCTGAGAACAGACATTTGTAAGTAATGGCTTGATATTTGTAAAACTTTGCTTGTTTTTAATATTTAGCCATTCAGGTTTGCATATATTGAGTTCTCTTGCCAGAATATGTAGAGCTCAGACCAGAACAATTTCGCTATCTTATTTAACACGAATTCCTACCACCTAAGGTAACAAAATATTTCTGTTTGGATTTGGACCATCCAATCAGAATCCACACGACTAAAGCGGCCCTGTGTGTTCCACCTTGGGCCGGATTGGCCTGGATTCCGATCGGATGACTGTGATCCAAGCAAAAATATTTTGTTACCTCAGACATCTATTTCAAGCAAAAATATCAGCAATTCCATTTTTGGGACATCTATTTTTCATTATTTAACTAAACTAATAATTATTATTCCTTCAGGTCATTCTTTTTCCCTTTCTTGTTTAGGTTGTTAGTACAATTATTGTATTTTTGTAATCTAATTGTCTCCCAACTGGAGATCACCTACCTGATTTTAATGTTATTGCTCAAAAGGTTTTGTAAATGCAATGATTGTTCACCCAAATATCGTGTGAAGAACACAAAAAATGGAAACAACTAAAAATAAAAATAGACGACAAAGGGAGCAAAAAGAAGAAGAAAAAAAAAACGGAGAGAAAAGAGAGGAAATACCTTTATTTACTGTAAAATGGGGACAGTTAGTTGTATGCATTGAATCATTGAATCTGTCTCCATTGTATGCCTTGAATCTTGTGCCAGTCTAGACCGTTTTGTTGACACTGTTCCCTTAACACTGGGCAATTACCTATTTTAATGCGTTTGACTGAAGCTGGCAGTTCGGGCAATTCCAATATTTCTGGGCAGTCTTGCAAAATTAAAGTCTCCAGGATAGGACATGATTTTAAGCCCAAAATGTTTATAAGCCCGTGGCACTTGACAAGGATCAATGATTTAAGTTTAATTAGCTGGCTAAATGATAGGGATTCTGGAACAATGCAATTGATAATTTGAACATTCTGGAGGAATGAAAGATTGCCATTTAAAACAGTTTGAGGAACTATGCACGCTCTTATGGTAAAGGTCTGCAAAGTGGGGGGCAGCGGTGTATAACCACTTTCTATATTTAAACACCAACAACCTGTTATCAGAAGTTCCTCGAGATGAGGAAGTGCATGCAAACCACCCAGTGATCCTAGATACCAGCAACGTTTGATCTTTAGAACTCGAAGGCTCTGCAGAGACTCGAAGACTTGTGCTGGTGGAAGTGTGGTTATTGTCATGATGTTGATAGGTGTAGTTCCTCAATAGTGGTCATTCCTCTCAGGCAATTTGATAACGCTCTATCAGATACACAACAATAGCCAAGATGAAGGTAGGTAAGCATGGTGGGTAATTTCAATTCATTTGCTCGAGTGTTGCATCTGAAAATAAAGTTCATTCGTTGTTGATGACAGTACCACCAGGCGTTGTTTACATTTTCATCTACTAAGAGTTCTGGTGCATTACTTTGTGCAGCATTTTTCATAATTTGAAGTTGCTCTTCGCAGATTTCTGCAGAGCACATTTGTTCAAAACTTTTTAGTTCATGATAGAGCATATCTTTATAGCACCCGATGCCGTATATCAAAAATTGTCTTTCCATTATGCTCTGGTTTTCATTCACTTGCTGCTCATTCTCGCATATAAAAATCAAACATGGACAGTTACTGATTGATAGCCTAGTAAGGTTTTCTGGAAAAGTAGACAATTCTCTCAAAACCCCTATATTTTTAAGAATAAGTTCGGAGCAATAATGGAATTGATGAAAACTTTGGGGAAGATTTGTCAGAGCATTACAATTGTAAAACCTGACATCTTTTATATACTTTATACAGGAACTTTCCTGCAACCAGGTAGGATATCTTGAGCCCCTATACCCATCAATCGTGAGTTCCTCCAAGTTTGCTGGAGGTTGTAGGACCTCAATAACCTCTGTTTCTAAGCCATTAATTTCAGCTGACTCAACCCACACCAACTCGAGCCTTTTAATTTTGGTTTTATCCTTTAGCCTCACCTGAATGGCTTCATCCTTATCATTGACATTCTCTAGATTTACAATTCTTAGAGAGCCACCAATTTCCTTCAAACATCCTAGTTGTTGTATCTCATATCCTTTTTCTTTTCTCACATGGAATTCATTTAAATGTTGGAGTGAAGTTAATTTGCCTAGGTAAGGTACTGGAGGTAAGGTATAAACCTGACCACCATCACTGTTACACATTTTAATGCTTCGCAGTTTGATCAAGTTACTAAACTTTGTTGGAAGAGTTTTTACGGACGAGGGTAACTCTAGAAATTGAAGATGGTACAGCTTCGATATTGAATCAGGCAACTCCTCAATTGAACTTTCGCCAAGAACTTATATACCGGAGGTTCCTAAAATCTCCTACAACTCTTGGCAGTGTTTTATAGTCCCAAGGGTTTACATCTAATACCCTCAAGTTTCTAAAATTTGTAGATATTTTGGAAATTATTTCACCATTATCATCAATTGATGGGTTTCTCAAGATGATAGTACGCAAGTTACTCAAATTACATATACTAGATAGATTCTCTTTTAGATTTTCATTATAAGGTGCACCAATATATACATGTTGAACAGTTGAAGGGATTTCTCTCACAACATTTGTTACCCTAAAACAATCTTCAACAGAGAGCTTTTCTGCAAGATCGTGAAACAAATCGTGCATCGTATACCATTTATAACGACCAGAATGCAGTACTGGGTGAATAATAGAGTTCGCTATCATTTTTTGAAAGTATTCCACACCTATATTGTTAACATTTCTTTTATCATTTGAGGGCTGGATAAAATCAAGTGCCACCCAATAAGGCACCAAATCATCATATCTATAACCTTTTGGAAAAACACCACAAAATAAGAAGCACTGTTGTAATTGCACATCGAAGCGGTGAAAGCTCCATAACAAAATCTCCATAATGTCACTCAAGTTGACTTTTTCTAGAGTATCTTGCCAAAACGGGATTTCTGGTCGTTCACGCAGTTGGTTACCAACAACCTTAGCTGCCAAAGGCAATCTACTCATTTTTTTGGCAATTTGGTCCACAATATTACTCAAATCATTCTTCAATTGTGGATTTCTGATTAGCAAACCATCCATTGCACGGTATCTCAAAAGTGATTTGAAATCATCAAGGGCCAGATCGCTCAACTCAGTACGCTTCCCAGGTTGTAATACATTAGGAAACGGCCAAGATGAGCGACAAGTTACCACAATTTTACATGTTCCTCCTCGGGAAGCAAATGGTTTTAAGAGGTCTTCCCATTGTTTGTCTCCTGCTTCTCTATCATACCAAACATCATCTAGTACGACCAAGATATTGTTAGATTCAGGTAATAATTCTAGGAGCTTTTTTTGTAGAACACTTAAATTGCGTAGATTAGGGCATTTCTCTCCCGAGGCACACTCAATCATCTCCTTTGTTCGCTCTATGATATCTAATTTTCGGGATATGCATAGCCACATTCTAACAGGAAAGTGTTTCTTTACACTTGGGTCGTTATAAATGTACTGTGCAAGCGTAGTCTTGCCAACACCTCCCATGCCGGTTATCGCAACAACCGAGTAACGATCTCCAATGCGATTTTTGTCATCTAACAGAAACTTAATTATATCGTCACGTTCTCCATTGCGACCAAAAACTTGGTGATCAAGGAGTGAGGAGGTGGGAGAACAGTTTTTATCGGCTATTACACCATTTGTGCCCAGTAAACCACGTAATGTCTTGGCTTCTGCTACAACTTCCTTGAGCTTGTTCAGTCGTTTCAACAACTTTTTCTTTTTAGAAGACATCATAGATGCCTTTTTAACTACCCGATCAACAAACTTTGCAAGGGGTTTGATAATAGGTTTAGAGGAGAGACATACCAACAGCTTCTTGTCATGTCCTTTGACCTTGCGTTTTAGACGCTCGTACTCAAGTTCGTGGAGGATAGCCTCAGCATCAAAATAAGCATTCTTCAAACGGGCCAACCACTTGGCGAGTCGGGCATTCTTGTCGGGGGTGCTGTGTTGCGCTGCTTCAATGGTGAGCTGGATTTGCGGTAAGACAGTCGTCTCCAAATCATCGAGACCTTTGGCAATGTCGCTCCCCAGGTAGGAGATGCTATCGTTCACCAGCTTTCTTATGACCGGTGATGCCACCCATCCAAGCCCGGCCAGTGCTGCTGCTTCTGCCATACAGAACGAAAGTGGGTCTATGGATTCAAATTTTTTTCTGATTTCAGAAATTGGAGAGAGAGAGAGAGAGAGAGAGTTCAGTGCTAACTTTGTGTATTATCAAGATTACTAGCTGTATATATATTTTATGTAGTCAAGTGGCAATATAATTTATGTAGACAAGTACATTGGCATCAACAACTTTGAATAGGCCTAGGAAAAAATCTGACAAAAAAAAAAAAAAAAACAACTTTGCCACATGCGTTGTCTGACACGAGCAGCTGGCTTATAGCTTCTATCTGTTTTTGCCACATGCGTTTAGCGCACCAGCTCAGCGGTGCTCTACTAGCAGTTTACTGTTACGTTGGGCCTTATCTTAGTTTGGTGATTTCATCTTGGAAATATATGCGGTGGATACTATGTTTTGCCAGATAACTCTCATCTTTATGTAGAGAAAAATCCGCTATGTATATATTTTATCATGGAGACCAGTACATTAATGGCAGCAACGACTTTCAAAAAATTCGAAGCATCTTAATTTTATATTTAGTCAAATTTCTATATTTAATTTAGTTAGTGGGTTTGTGGATTTCTGTGTCTGATTCATGCGTTGCGTATTTCATATGTTGCACCTAACAATTAGATTTTCCGCTTCCTTAACACAACTGTTACACAGTGAACGATCCAGATCCCGCCCTACTTATTCAAACTATGATGATATTGGAATGTATTTTATGTTTACTTATTGTTTAATTAGTTTTTTGAGTAATTTTATCTTGGCTTGATGGATTAGCGTATGAAATTAACATCAATCTGGGTATAGCGCAATGACACAAATTGTAAAAACATAAGAATATATATATATATATGCATATGCTTTCATGGACCATAAGGATCTATTTGTAAAATGAACATATATTTTTTTTTCAAAGTTAAAACAGTCAATCCGAACCTTTCATCTTGTTCTCCATATTAATATGTGCTTGGAGACCAAATTTTACATTTTTCTGAATATTTTTACTATTTATTAAGATGGTACAAAATTCAATGGTCTGAATTTGATATTTTTTGTACCCATTTTAATAAATAGTAAAAAAAATCAGAAAAATGTAAAATTTGGTCTCCACGCTACATATTAATATGGAGAACAATATGAATGGTTACGGATCTAACTGTTTGAACTTTGAAAATAAAAATATGTTCATTTTACAAAAAAGGTCCTTATGGTCCACTAAGCATATGCTTATATATTTATATATATGAAAGGGCACGATTAATTTTATATATTTATCTAAAAATGACTTTTGAACTGGGATCAATAACTCAAATTCAAAGCATTTTTATTTTTGTCTAGTAACACAAAAAAAATATTTTAATTTTCCTTATGATGCCAGAATATTTACTTCAAAAATATTGATTCGGATTAGTTGTTGTAGTCTTTCTAATAAATCAAATTATATAGTATTTTTTTCAATTTTAAAGAAATTTAAAAGATATTTCTAATATTTTAACACAAAAAATAAATAAATTATAATATTTTCTAAAAAAAAAAAGAAGAACTTGCCAATAATTAGCTAGTTTAAAAAAAAAAAACCAAACGCCAATAATTGGTTGGTTTGAATAATTTTATAAATATCCAGTAGAGCTGGACACATTTAGAAATTTCTATTTAATGGTGGATAGTAATAAAAATTTCGGCTTTATTAGTTTTAATTATTTCACTGGAAGACTCACAAAATAAACGAAATTTGAATGGATTTACTTTTTCAAACAAATAAAGAAAAATCATTTGAACCAAACATTTTAAAATTAAAATTCCAGACATACAATTCTTGTCCGGAATCTTCTCAATAAGATCTTGAGAAGTAAAATATCTTGAAATTTTTATTAATAATTATAGGGAAGAAAAATCAGCCACTCTGTTAGTTGGTGGGGGAGTCAAATGGGACTTGGTTTACTTATTCTAGATTTTGGACCATGATTCTTGGTTCGTGATTTTTTAACAAAAAAATAGTTCAAACCAGTCAAATCAAGCAATTTTTCGCCAACTCTTCTATAGTGGACAACTTTCTTAGCGTTTTGAGAAGTTACGGGAGAGAGGGAAGGGGAAGCCGTGGGAGAAGAAAGAAAGAAGGGTCCCACCTGCATCAATAAAACTTTCCGTTTGACAATTACAACATTTAAATTTAAGATATTATAAATCAGTCCCAATAATAATTAAAAGAAGATTTAAATTTTATCAAACATAATTTTCTACTGTCCTTATCTCTTATCTCGTATAAACTCCAACTTTCAATATTTATTTCAAACTATTTCATACATACATTATTTTCAAACAATTAGTTTATTCAATTAATTTGTTTATTGTGTTTAATTTTAAATTAACTAAATTTTTTGTTCATGTATCTAGAAAAACACTATTTGTTTGTTAAATGTTATCTATTTTATCGAACCAAATACATCTAAACGTTTCGTAAAATTACTATTTGCTTGTATTATATTGTAGGATTGGATTATTTAAGTGTAATCACTTGTCTAAACATAAATTGTTGACAAATATTTTTTTTTCTATTTTTTTAGTACAAACAAGTTTATGGCAAAAACATCCGAGTTTCCCGATCCGAATCAGACAATTTCTACGAATTCGTCTGATTCTGATTCTGATTCTACGTTGAAGTGACCAATTCTGATTTTTTCTTCTATGTTAATAACATTAAAAATATTTATCAAACATAACATCTTCCGGAAATTTCAAATACAACATAGAGGTTCCAATCAAGATTCTTAAAGCTTGTAATTGCCAGTCTGAAAATCTCTAGTACTGGTACGCATCCTGCTTCCTTGGCTGGTGCTGCTATACCAGCTCCTACTGTTCATGCACATAAAAGATAACAACCCCAGGAAACAGTAATATTAGTTACTACTAAACAACAAGACTCTAGGCATGTCATAAAAGATATTAAAAATTATAGGGAAACAATTAACAGGAGATAATGAGTTTATGTTATTGTCAAAATATACTACGATTAAGTATGCTTTGGTTCAGTTCGGCTTAAATCGCATAGGTAATATGTTATGATTCTTTCACTTATCAGAGGATTAATTAAAGCCTTATGTGTTGGGTAAAGGTTTTAACATAGCAGTTTTGACTTATTGCAGCACATGGATTATAAAATAAAAACAGCCTGGCATATGGTTTGTGCGCTGCATGAAGCCAAAGCTGCTATGCTAAAATCTTTTGACTTTGTGTTGTCTAACTCTGTAATCAAGGGTTAATTTTTTTAAACAAGGTTAACTACTCAATTAGCAAGGGTTCATATGCAGTGATGAGCACGTCAGTTAAAACATTCTTCAGAGGAATATTTGCAATATATGACTGGAAATTCAAAATATTACAAGTTAATTCATAACATTCTGGTTGTTTAAGAAAAAAATAGAGGAAAATATTTTGTGCTTCTCTTCCTCGCTTCCACTTTGAAATAGCCTGAAGAAAAAAATTTAGGTATAACAGTTAATTAGGTATATGTAATTTAGGGGTAATTTCATGTATACCCCTCAAAAACATCAAAATTACCTATTCACCCTTCTAAATTTAAAGAACTCACAAATTTACCCGATTTATTGACTTTTCTATTAAATCTCATTTAAAATTTTTGAGGGGTATACTTGAAATTCCCCTTATATTTTAACATCAGTTTCTTCGTGAAGGTAAGAACTTTGGTCTCAGATCAGTCACTGTCAGTACAGAAACAAACCAGTAAGAGAGAGAGAGAGAGAGGTGCTAGTGGGGTGCTAGCTGATTGGATTTGGCATGAGACAGAATTATGGATGGCAAACTGTTGAGGGCATGACTGTTTAAATTTTCTGTTAGATTCGTTGGAAATGAAATACTTTTGGCTATATGTGTTGTTGTTTTTTATTGATGCAATAACAGTAGATAGATGTGAGACGATTAAGATGTAAGAACTCTTTTAATTATCAATATAATCAACCTTGGCAGCCGCAACTTTTTCAGAAAAAAAGAGAGATGTTCCAGTTGGCCCACTGTAGTCATAGATGGTAATGGTAGATTTCCATATTGCGTACCAGTAAAATCCGTAAGCTCCATAGTACCAGTATGCTCAAGCACCTGTAAAAGGGTAAAAATGGTAGCATACCAAATGAAACATACTCTGTAAAATGAATTACCGAAACAAGGAGCAAATAAATTTACTGCAACAATTTAGTCATATTTTTCCTCTTTTATGTTTTCATTCGACAATATATTAGTGTTCCTTATTTGCTGGCCATTGTTGGTTTATATTGCAATTAAATTTAGTCTTGGTAACACTAATTGGCAAAATTTAGAGCAGAAATGACCAAAATAGGTTAAATTAATCCTACTATCTAGAATAAAATTGAGGCTAATAATTTGTATATTATTAGGTTTAATTACCTTGGCTGAGTGAGTAGCTTTCATATACAAAATGAGAAACAAACAATATCTATAAATTGAAAGATTAATATACCATGATATCTGTTACATCTTGTTCAACAACAAGATCGCGCAAAAAGCAAGTCGCACTCTCGTGATCCGCCTCCTCATTCTTCAAATCCAGCAGCTCAAATATGAGGCTCTCATCTCTTTTTGGTCCAGAAACACCTTTAGAGAAACAGTCACATAAAACAAATAATTATGAAAAAGAGGCAACAATTTCAATATCAGTAACATTAAAAGGTATGGTAACAATCAGGGGCGGATCCAGGATTTCCGTCAGCATAGGGCACTAATCGGGTTCAATTTTATCAACTAATTGGGTACTAGATAAAAAACAATTAACATGATAAAAAAAATTCAACCCATAATTTTGCATACTATTAATTTGAACCCACAATTCACTGAAATTTTTTTTAATATAACAAAGAAATAATAAATTTAACAATCTATACAATTTTTTTATGAAATTCACAATCTATCCAAACTGATGGTATTGTCATCGGTTTCAAAAAGCTAGAACCGATGATATTGTTATTGGTTTAAGCCAAGCACGATTTTTGATTCTTTCTGCACACTTTTTGAAACAACGAACGACTCAGATTAAAACAAAGAACGACTTAGATTCAAACAAAAAATGTAATCATTACATAGTTGCGGCAAATTTTTGTTAAATTTTTATTTTTTCAAAAATTGGAAAACAATAATATTTTCTGTATTTATCTAGAAGTGACTTTGGAACTGAGATCAATAATTCAGATTCAAAGTATTTTTATTTTTTCCTAATAACACACAAAGAAATATTTTAATTTTTCTTACAATCATGAAAAATCCGATTTGAAAAATATTGATCCGGGTTATTTGTTTAAGTCTTTCTAATAAATCAAATTATATGGTATTCTATCTAATTTTTAAAAAAAAATATATATTTGTAATATTTTAATAAAAAATAATAAATTATAATATTTTCTAATTAAATAAAAAAAATTATTATTTTGAATTAAATTTGGATGAAAATATCAACTATGTAATGATTATAACATTTTCTTGCCGCAACTATGTAATGATTACATTTTTTGTTTGAATCGGAGTCGTTCATTGTTTCAAAAAGTGTGTAGAAAGTATCAAAAATCGTGCTTGACTTAAACCGATCACAGTGACATCGGATCTAGCTTCTGAAACCGATGACAATGTCATCGGTTTGGATAGATTGCGAATTTCGTAAATTTCGTAAAAAAATTGTATAGATTGTTAAATTTATTATTTCTTTTGTATATTAATAAAATTTTTGGCACAATTCATGTATTATTAACATATAATAGAGTAATTCACAGATAAAAAAAAATTAGGATTAGTTCTTACCACTAGCAGCCATGGGCCCACAGAGACGGAGGAGATAAGAACTGAGCGAAGAGCGCATCTGAGTGTATGAGCGGCCAACCAATTGCTTCCATGGTTGATTTGTATCAGTCCAGAAATAAACCAAATTTCACGGGGACAACTCTCTAGTGAAATTATTTTCATTAGTGATAATGTCTTCAGAAACTTTAACTGACTCAAATTTGAAGGAATCATACCTTCTAACGTGTTATCTTCAACGTATAGCAGTGTGAGGTGTCCAGGTATGCACTGCTCACTGAATTCGAAGTCTGAACTGCTCGTTGGCATCTGAGGCACCACTCACTGGGAAGATTCTAGGCTCGCTGGGGTCTGGCATCTGGCGTAAGCGCAGTGTCACTGGTTTGTGTATTCTCTTTTCTGTGTATGAGAGAGTGACTGGTTGTGATTTTTCTACTGAATGAACACTCACACCTGATGGACCATCTTTTTTTTTTTTTTCTTCAGCTCGACTAGGCCTTGAAAATTCAGGGATATGTCTGATTGTGATTAAGGGGTATGCACAATTAAATATTACTATTGGGCTGTAAAAAGTATTCAAAATCCAGAGGTGAGAGAGAGAAGGGCAAAAGGTGTGAAACTTTAACCTTTCTGAAGACCAGTGATCGGTCCCTCTCTATATCATCATCATGATCTGACCAATCATCATAGGCACGTCTAGAGTCCCCACACTCTGCTGCCAACTGGATTGTCATAGGTCAAGCTCCATTAAACAATTCATGCTTGGAAATTTAAAATATTACAAGTTAATTCATAACGTTTTGGTTATTTAAGAAAAAAAGAGAGGAAAATAGAAGTAAATATCTATAGCACTGATTTACCAACACTATATTTTCTGCTTCTCTTCCTCGCTTCCACTTTGAAATAGCCTAAAGAAAAAATTTAGGTATAACAGTTAATTAGGTATATGTAATTTAGGGGCAATTTCAAGTATACCCCTCAAATACATCAAAATTACCTATTCACCCCTCCAAATTTCGTAATATCATATTCACTCTTCTAAATTTAAAAAATTCACAAATTTACCCGAATTATTGACTTTTCTATTAATCCCATTTAAAATTTTTGAGGGGTATACTTGAAATTCCCTTTATATTTTAACATCAATTTCTTCCTGAAGCAAAAAACTTTGATCTGAGATCAGTCACTGTCAGTGCAGAAACAAACCAGTAAGAGAGAGAGAGAGAGAGAGAGAGAGAGAGAGAGGTACCAGTTGACAGTGAAAATTCAGGATATGCCTGATTGTGATTAAGGGGTAGGCACAATTAAATATTACTATTGGGCCGTTATAAAGTTCAAAATCCAGAGGTGAGAGAGAGAAGCAAAAGAGGTGAAAGTTTAACCTTGCTGAAGACCAGGGATCAACCCCTCTCTATATAATCATCATCATCTGACCAATCATCATAGGCACATCTAGAGTTCCCCACTTGTAAGTAATGGCTTTAGATTTTAGAGGGGTTACGTAATATGAAAAGTACCTGAGAATGGACACTTGTAAGTAATGGCTAGATATTTGTAAAACTTTGCTTGTTTTTAACATTTTACTACTTTCTGGGATAGAGCCATTCAGGTTTGCATATATTGAGTTCTCTTACCAGCATATATAGAGCTAAGCCCAAAACAATTGGGCTATCTTTTTAACACAAATTCCTACCACCTAAGGTTAAAAAAATATTTCTGTTTGGATCTGGACCGTTTCCACCTTGGGTCGGATTGGCCTGGATTCCATTCGAACGGCCGTGATCCAATTGGGCTATCTTTTTAACACAAATTCCTACCACCTAAAGTAACAAATTTCAATAGCTTAAAATTAAATGTCCTTAATATATCATTAAATAAAGCTAAGATTATATTAACTCTGATTGTTAATCTATCTATATATGAATATCAACTGCCACTATTATACCAGCAACATAAAAAACGAATAATTACAAAGTAAGAACATTACCAAATTGCATTCCATGCTGTAAAGGCAAACTCCATGATTAAGAAAATAGTGTTTTTGAAGTGGCAAAAAAAAGAAAAGGAAAAACAAGCCTATTGTAAGATCAATAATTTAACCCACCCAAATTATTTTACTTTAGAATAATCCCAATTATGCCCCTGCAATTCCACCAAAGAGGTTCCAATAATTTATGAACCTTAAAGCTTGTAACTGCTAGTCTGAAAACCTCTTGTGCTATAGTTAATTTTTTTAAACAATTCTTCAGAGGAATGTTCACAATATATGCCTCGAAATTTAAAATATTACAAGTTCATTCATAACATTCTGGTAATTTTTTTGTAAAAAAATAAAATAAAATATAAAATAGAAGTAAATATCTATAGCACTAATTTACCAGCATTATATTTTCTGCTTCTCTTCCTCGCTTCCACTTTGAAATAGCCTAAAGAAAAAATTTAGGTAAAACTGTTAATTAGGTATATGTAATTTAGGGGCAATTTCATATATACCCCTCAAATACATCAAAATTACCTATTCACCCCTCCAAATTTCGTAATATCATATTCACCTGTCTAAATTTAAAAAATTCACAAATTTACCCGAAATATTGACTTTTCTATTAAATCTCATTTAAAATTTTTGAGGGGTATACTTGAAATTCCCTTTATATTTTAACATCAGTTAATTTCTTCCTGAAGAAAAAAAAACTGTGATCTCAGATCAGTCACTGTCAGTACAGAAACAAACCAGTAAGAGAGAGAGAGAGAGAGAGAGAGGGGTACCAGTTGACCCACTGCAGTCATAGATGGTAACGGTGTATTTCCATATTGCGTACCAGTAAAATCCGTAAGCTCCATAGTACCAATATGCTGAAGCACCTGTAAATGGGTAAAAATGGTAACATGCCAATTGAAACATACTCTGTCAAGATATGAATTACCGAAACAAGGAGCAAATAAATTTACTACAACAATTTAGTCATATTTTTTCTCTTTTATGTTTTCATTCCACAACACATTAGAGTGTCCTTATTTGCTGACCATTGTTGGTTTATATTGCAGTTAAATTTAGTCTTGGTAACACTGATAGGAAAAATTTAGAGAAGAATTGACCAAAATTAGGTTAAATTAATCCTACTATCTAGAATAAAATTGAGGCTAATAATTTGTATATTATTAGGTTTAGTTAAATGAGAAACAAACAATATCTAGAAATTGAAAAATTAATGTGAGGCTCAAATATGAGGCTCTCATCTTTTGTATGGTCCATAAACACCTTTTTTTTTTAAAAAAAAAAATCAAGCAATATGAAATGTAAGTCTTAGAGATAAGATACTTCAACTTCATACAAATGCCCTTACTAAGAGGAACAGTCACATAAAACCAATAATTATGAAAAAGGGGCAATAATTTCAATATCAGTAACATTAAAAGGTATGGTAACAACCAGGGGCGGATCGAGGATTTCTGTCAGCTTAGGGCACTAATTAGGTTTAATTTTATCAACTAATTGGGTATTAGATAAAAAAAAACAATTAACATGATAAAAACAATTCAACCCATAATTTTACATACTTTTAATTTCAACCCACAATTCATGTATTGTTAACATATAATAGAGCAATTCGCAGATAAAAAAAATTAGGGCAACAACCGATTGCTTCCATGGTTGATTTGTATCAATCCAGAAATAAACCAAATTTCAGGGCAACAACTCTCTAGTGAGATTATTTCCATTTAGTGATAATGCATGCCTTCAGAAACTGACTGACTCAAATTTGAAGGAATCATACCTTCTAACGTGTTATCTTCAACGTACAACTGTGTGAGGTGTATAGACTGCTCATTGAATTCGAAGTCTGAACTGCTCATTGGCATATGAGGCACTACGTGCGTACTGCTCGCTGGGGTCTGGCGTCTGGTGTCTGGGGTTTGTGTTTTCCTTCTGTGTTTGAGAGAGTGACTGGTTGTGATTTTTCTCCTGAATCAACACTCACACCTTAATTATGGACCATCTTTTTTTTTTTTTTTCTTCTTCGGCTAGGCTGGGGCGTTGAAAATTCAGGGATATGCCTGATTGTGATTAAGGGGTAGGCACAATTAAATATTACTATTGGGCGATAATAAAGTTCAAAATCCAGAGGTGAGAGAGAGAGAAGCAAAAGAGGTGAAAGTTTAACCGAGCTGAAGACCGGTGTTCAACCCCTCTCTATATCATCATCATCATCTGACCAATCATCATAGGCACATCTAGAGTTTCCCACTTGTAAGTAATGGCTTTAAATTTTAGAGGGGGTACGTAATGTGAAAAGTACCTGAGAATAGACACTTGTAAGTAATGGCTTGATATTTGTAAAAAAAAAAATATTTCTGTTTGGATCTGGAGACCACCTACCTGATTTTAGTGTTATTGCTCAAAAGGTTTTGTAAATGCAATGATTGTTTGCCCAAATATCATGCGAAGAACACAAAAAATGGAAACAAATAAAATAAAAAAGGCGACAAAGGGAGCAAAAAGAAGGGCAAAAAACAGAGAGAAGAGAGGAATTACCTTTTTTTTATTGTAAGAAGGGGACAGAGGTCTTTAATCATTGAATTTCTCTACGTTGTATGCATTGAATCTTGTGCCAGTCTAGACCATTTGGTTGACACCGTTCCCTTAACACTGGGCAATCCCTTATTGCAATGTATTTGACAGAAGCTGGCAGTTCAGGCAATTCCAATATTTTTGGGCAGTCTTCCAAATGTAAATACTCAAGGATAGGACATGATTTTAAGCCCAAAATGTCTCTAAGCTCGTGGCAATCCTCGAGGATCAATGATTTAAGTTTAATTAGCTGGCTTAATGACAGGGATTTTTGAACCATGCAATTGATAATTTGAACATACTGGAGGAATGACAGATTGCCATTTAAAACAGTTTGAGGAACTATACAGTTTATAATGCTAAAGGTCTGCAAAGTGGGGGGCAGCGGTGTATAACCACTTTCCATCTTTAAGCACCAACAATTTTCTATCAGAAGTTTCTCGAGATGTGGAAGTGCATGCAAACCACCCAACGATCCTAGATACCAGCAATGTTTGATCGTTAGAACTCGAAGACTCTGCAGAGACTTGAAGACTTGTGCGGGTGGAAGTGTGGTTATTGTCATGATGCCTGATAGGTTTAGTTTCTCAATAGTGGTCATTCCTCCAAGGCAATTTGATAACGCTCTATCAGATACACAACAATAGCCAAGACGAAGGTAGGTAAGCATGGCGGGTAATTTCAATTGATTTGCTTGAGTGTTGCATCTGAAAATAAAGTTCATTCGTTGTTGATGACAATACCACCAGGCTTTGTTTACATTTACATCCACCGAGAGTTCTGGTGCATCACTTTGTGCAGCGTTTTTCATAATTTGAAGTTGCTCTTCGCAGTTTTCTGCAGAGCACGTTTGCTCAAAACTTTTGAGTTCATGATCGAGTATATTTTTACGGCCCCCGATGAACTGTCTCAAAAATATTCTTTCTATTATGCTCTGGTTTTCAGCCACTTGCTGCTCATTCTCACATATAAAAATCAAACACGGACAGTTAATGATTGATAGCCTAGTAAGGTTTTCTGGAAAAGTAGACAATTCTCTCAAAACCCCTATATTTTTAAGAATAAGTTTGGAGCAATAATGGAATTGATGAAAACTTTGGGGAAGATTTGTCAGAGCATTACAATTGTAAAACCTGACATCTTTTATATACTTTATAGAGGAACTTTCCTGCAACCAGGTTGGATATCTTGAGCCCCTGTACCCATCAATTGTGAGTCCCTCCAAGTTTGCTGGAGGTTGTAGGACCTCAATAACCCCTGTTTCCAAGCCATTAATTTCAGCTGACTCAACCCACACCAACTCGAGCCTTTTAAGTTTGGTCTTATCCTTTAGCCTCACCTGAATGGCTTCATCCTTATCATTGACATTCTCTAGATTTACAATTCTTAGAGAGCCACCAATTTCCTTCAAACATCCTAGTTGTTGTATCTCATATCCTTTTTCTCTTCTCACATGGAATTCATTTAAATGTTGGAGTGAAGTTAATTTTCCTAGGTACGGTACTGCAGGTAAGGTATAAACTTGATCACCATCACTGTTGACCATTTTAATGCTACGCAGTTTGATCAAGTTAGTAAACTTTGTTGGAAGAGTTTTTAAGGATGAGGGTAAATCTAGAAATTGAAGATGGTACAGCTTCGATATTGAATCAGGCAACTCTTCAAATGAACTCTTCCAAGAACGTATATACCGGAGGTTCCTAAAATCTCCTACAGCTTTTGTCAGTGTTTTATAGCCCCTAAAATCTCCTACATTTAATACCCTCAAGTTTCTAAAATTTGTAGATATTTTGGAAATTATTTCACTATGATCATCAATTGATGGGTTTCTCAAGATGATAGTACGCAAGTTACTCAAATTACATATACAAGATAGATTCTCTTTTAGATTTTCATTATAAGGTGCACCAATATATACATGTTGAACAGTTGAAGGGATTTCTCTCACAACATTTGTTACCCTAAAACAATCTTCAACAGAGAGCTTTTCTGCAAGATCGTGAAAGAGATCGTGCATCGTATACCGTTTATGAAGAGTACAACACCCTTGGTGAATAATAGAGTTTGCTATCATTTTTTGAAAGTATTCCAAACCTATATCATTAACATTTCTATTATCATCTGAGGGCTGGATAAAATCAAGTGCCACCCAATAAGGCACCAATTCATCATACGACAAATGACCACCTTTTGGAAAAACACCCCAAAATAAGAAGCACCGTTGTAATTGCACATTGAAGTGGTGAAAGCTCCATAACAAAATCTCCATAATGTCACTCAAGTTGACTTTTCCTAGAGTATCTTGCCAAAACGGGATTTCTGGTCGTTCACGCAGTTGGTTACCAACAACCTTAGCTGCCAAAGGCAATCTACTCATTTTTTTGGCAATTTGGTCCACAATATTACTCAAATCCTTCTTCAATTGTGGATTACTGATTAGCAAACCATCCATTGCACGGTATCTCAAAAGTGATGTGAAATCATCAAGTGCTAAATCACTCAACTCAGTATGCTTCCTAGGTTTTAATACATTAGGAAACTGCTCAGATGAGCGACAAGTTACCACAATTTTGCATGTTCCTCCTCGGGAAGCAAATGGTTTTAAGAGGTCTTCCCATTGTTTCTCACCTGCTTCTCTATCATACCAAATATCATCTAGTACGACCATGATATTTTTAGATTCAGGTAATGATTCTAGGAGTTTGTTTTGTAGATTACTTAAATTCCGTAGATTAGGGCATTTCTCTCCCGAGGCACACTCAATCATCTCCTTTGTGCACTCGATGATATCTAAGTTTCGGGATATGCATAGCCACATTCTAACAGGAAAGTGTTGCTTCACACTTGGATCATTATAAATGTACTGTGCAAGTGTAGTCTTGCCAACACCTCCCATGCCGGTTATCGCAACAACCGAGTAACGATCTCCAATGCGATTTTTGTCATCTAACAGAAACTTAATTATATCGTCACGTTCTCCGTTGCGACCAAAAACTTGGTGATCAAGGAGCGAGGAGGTGGGAGAACAGTTTTTATCGGCTATTACACCATTTGTGCCCAGTAAATCAGAGAATGCCTTGGCTTCTGCTGCAACTTCCTTGAGCTCGTTCAGCCGTTTCAACAACTTTCTCTTCTGAGAAGACATCATGGATGCCTTTTTAACCACCCGACCAAAGAACTTTGCAAGAGGTTTGATAATAGGTTTAGAAGAGAGACGTACCAACAGCTTCTTGTCATGTCCTTTGACCTTGCGTTTGAGACGCTCGTACTCAAGTTCGTGGAGGATAGCCTCAGCGTCAAAATAAGCATTCTTCAAACGGGCCAACCACTTGGCGAGTCGGGCCTTCTTGTGGGGGGTGCTGTGTTGCGCTGCTTCAATGGTGAGCTGGATTTGCGGTAAGACAGTCGTCTCCAAATCATCGAGACCTTTGGCAATGTCACTCCCCAGGTAGGAGATGCTATCGTTCACCAGCTTTCTTATGACCGGTGATGCCACCCACCCAAGCCCGGCCAGTGCTGCTGCTCCTGCCATATAAAACGAAAGTGGGTCTGTGGATTCAACTTTTTTCTGATTTGAGAAATTGGAGAGAGAAAGAGAGAGAGTTTAGTGCTTGCTTTGTGTATTATCAAGATTACTAGCTGTATATTTTATGTAGTCAAGTGGCAATATAATATATGTAGACAAGTACATTGGCATCTACGACTTTGAATAGGCCAAAAAAAAAAAAAAATTTAAACAACTTTGAATGAATCTAACAATGTATTTTCTAAATGGTTGTCTGACACGAGCAGCTGGCATAGCTTATCTCTGTTTTTACCACATGCGTTTAGTGCACCAGCTCAGCGGTGCTCTACTAGTAGTTAGCTGTTATGTTGGGTCTGATCTTAGTTTGGTGATTTCATCTTGGAAATATATGCGTTGGATACTATGTTTTGGCATATAATCTCACCTTTGTGCAGAGAAAAAGTCCCGATTTTTTTATAAATAGGAAAATAATTAAATAAATAGCGTGATTAGGGAATGATTCGGAGAATTTGCGAAAATGGGGAAAACCGTGGATTCGGATAACGGCCAGAGGACGCAGCCAAAATCGCGGCCCGATTAGCAAATTAGCTAATCCTAATTAGCGCTGGCCAAGGGCCGTTATTTGGGACAGCGGCCATGGGCCGTTATTTCGGACAGCGGCCATGGGCCGTTATTTCAGACAGCGGCCATGGGTCGTGAAATAAAACAGCGGCCAGAGTGTTTCTAAATTTAAAAATGAGAAATATATTTTTTTAAAACTTTAAACGGTCATAACTTTTGCTAGGAAAGTCGGATTGACGCGTATGATGTCAATTCGGAAAGGAGAGGAGGAGACGGTGGCAACCGTCACCCGGGTTATACCCCGGGTAGCCGGAAAATCAGAATCGTCAAAAAACGTCGTTTAGTGCCTCAAAAATTAAGTTTAAGGTTTTTAGTGCCAAAAAACGTCGTTTAGTGCCAAAAAATGTCGTTTATTTTTTAATCTATTGTTTTAAAATAAGAACTTAATTATTTAAATTAATTGATTTAAGAAATTTTTAATTTATATTTTATAACAAAAATTATCGAGTTACAATCATGTCAAATGAATTTAAATTTGTATGAGTTTGGATTTATAATTTATGGGTATGAATTTGGATTTATAATTATTTAGAATTTGAATTTATAAAAAAAAAAGAAAAAAAAAAAAAAAAAAAAAAAAAAAAAAAAAAAAAAATAGAAAACAGACTTTTGTATAGATTGTTAAATAAAAATTGAATTTTGTATATTTATAAAAATTTCGAGAAAATTACGGCGACACTAAACAAATCCCATTTTTTATTTCACGGCCCATGGCTTTGCCCAAATAACGGCCCATGGGCTGGTCCCAAATAACGGCCCTTGGCAGTCCCCCCAAATAACGGCCCTTGGCCGGCGCTAATTAGGATTAGCTAATTTGCTAATCGGGCCGCGATTTTGGCTGGCGTCCTCTGGCCGTTATCCGAATCCACGGTTTTCCCCATTTTCGCAAATTCTCCGAATCATTCCCTAATCACGCTATTTATTTAATTATTTTCCTATTTATAAAAAAATCGGGAAAAAGTCGCTATGTATATATTTTATCATGGAGACCAGTACATTAATGGCAGCAACGACTTTCAAAAGATTCGAAGCATCTTAATTTTATATGTAGTCAAGTTTCTATATTTTAGTTAGTGGGTTTGCGGATTTCTGCGTCTGATTCATGCGTATTTTATATATTGCACCTAACAATTAGATTTTCCGCTTCCCCTCCACAACTGTTAGACAGTGAACTATCCAGTTCGCGCCCTACTTATTCAAACTATGAGGATATTGGAATTTATTTTATGTTTACCTATTGTTTAGTTAGTTTTGTTGGATGAGCGCCTGAAATTAACATCAATCTGGGTACAGCAATGACATAAAGTGTAAAAAATATTTATATGAAAGTAGAAACTTCTCTTTTTCTTTATATTAACTCGGTGTGGAAAATATATATACAGTGGAGCTGTACCTATGTTGCATATATGTTGCATAGATACGGGTACGGGTATCGTATCGGATATGATACGGATATGGCGATACGGAAATTTTCAAAAATCCCGGATACGATACGCCTAATATATATATTTTTTTATTATTTCAATTATATATTATTTATTGAACATTTCTATTATATAAATTAAATATAATAAATGTTGGGTACAAGTCTCGCTCCTTCCAGATCGCTGGTGCCCAACTCAAATATACATTAAATACCCACATTACCATGCTGATGCAACAAATTTGTATCCCACGTCAGTGGCTTGGGTTCGATCCCTGCTTGTCGCAACAAAAAAATATTATAGCCTTTGGTCTATGCGCGGTTCATGGAGCGGGTGTTGCTGCGCTGGTCCATGCGCGGTCCATGTACCTATGGTGCGTGTCCAGGCGTATCGGCGGCATATCAGCGACCATATCATGTACCTATGGTGCGTATCGGAACCGGGTCCGTATCCGTGTCCAATACGTGTGCGATATGAGTACGGGGTCTTAGGAGGCGTATCCGGGTAACATAGAGCTGTACACATGCATTTGAAATTTTCTATTTAATGTTGAATATTAATAAAAAAAATGTCGGCTATATAAGTATAGTTTTAATTATTTCACTAAAAAACTAACAAATTAAATGAAATTTGACCGGATTTACTTTTTTCATACAAATAAAGAAAAATCATTTGAACCAAATATTTTAAAATTAAAATTCCAGACATACAATTCTTGGCCCGGAATCTTCTCAATAAGATATGAGAAGTAAAATATCCTCAAATTTTTGTTAATAACTATAGAAGGAAAAAACGGCCAAATCCGGTTCGACTCGGCTGCCAGTGATTCAATTTTGGACCAAGTTTCTTGGTTCGCAATTTTTTTAATGAAAATCAGTTCAAATCGGCCAAATCAAGCAATTTTTCGCCAATTCTTCTGCAGTGGACAGCTTCTTTAGTGTTTGGAGCCTATTTCGCAAACCCTAGCCGTAGTTCTAGGGAGATTGAGAAAAAAATAAAAAAACATGAGAAGTTACGGGAGAGAGAGAAGGGGAAGCAGTGGGAGAAGAAAGAAAGAAGGGTTCCACCAGCATCAATAAAACTTTCCGTTTTACAATTACAACCTTTAAATTTTAAGATATTATAAATCAGTCCTAATAATAATTTTAAGATATTAAAAATACTATTTGCTTGTATTGTATTGTAGGAGTGAATTATTTAAATATAATCACTTGTATAAAAATAAATTGTTGACAAATCATTTTTTCTTCTAATATTTTAGTACAAAGAAGTTTCTGACAAAAATATCCGAGTTTTCGATCCGATTTAGCCAATTTCTATCGATTCATCCGATTCTGATTCTACGTTCAAGTGACCAATTTTGATTCCGATTCCGATTCAGATTTTATTTTCTATGTTAATAGCAATAAAAATATTTCCTGATTATAACATCTTCTGAAAATTTTAAATACAACATTGTCACTGAATTATCTAGCAGAATGCATGACCAATTCTTTTTTTTTTTTTGCTTCAAACACGCCCGTAGGCAAAATTCTACTAGATAATCCGACATAATTGTCTTTTCTGCTGGATAATCCAACAGCATTGAGATTTATGCATTCTAGCTCCAAAAATATTTAGTTTTCTCTATTTCACTCACAAAAATTCAGAATAAATCTTTAATAATTAGAGAAAAAAGGAAAAGAAACACAATAAGGAGGGAGAGGGTGGGGTAAATCTTCAGCACCGTTAGTGCGAGGTTCTTCCATGCGAAGTTTGCAGAAGTCAGTTGCCACTGCAGACTACAAACTCCACTCTTATTCCTTTATCGGATTATCTGTACACAGATCGGACATTCCAAATGGACATAGCACCCTACCTCAGCTCTGATGATATGAGCAAAACGGGGAAGGGGGACCCCATTTGTGCGACGTGTGGACAGACATATGAGGATGTTAGACACATGCTGTGGCAATGCTACTTTTCAAGAGCTTGCTGGTTTAACGGGTCACCTCCTATAAGATCCGATTTACTACCAAATTTCGTATAGCAGGTACCGGGGTTAGAACTGTCCATTGAAAAATTTCAAATATACAAGGGACAGATTGAGAGGGAGACACTTTTTTCTGGTACCGGGGTGGCAAGGAAAGGGAAAAATGGTCAGCTGGGCACCAATTTCAAACTGAATTGTAACGTCTGTCTCACCCATGTTGTACAGATGGGTCCTGGAAAGATAATTGGGCAGGCGGTATTGGTTTTGTTCTGGATTTTAATGGCAAGTTAGAGGTGTATGGCTTGCAAGGTATTTCACAAGGTTCTCCCATTCTGACCCAGAGGCAATTGCTCTTCTCCATGGGTAACAATTAGTAAGAGAAAGGGGGATAACAACATGTTCCTTCTTGTCACATTGCGAGGTTCTGGTAAATGCTGTGAACCAGCTCCAGCCTCCAACTGAAATTGAGTGGATGGCCTTTAAAGAAGTGCTGCAGGTTTGGGAAATTATGAAAAGGAATAACAGGTGTACATGCTCCTACATCAGTAGAGAAATGAACTGCACTGCTGATCTGCTGGCAAGAAGAGGGAGAGAAGAAGGATTGAATTTCATGGGCTTTACCTATCCTACACTGAGAATGTAAGATTTTGGTGAGGTTTCTGATCATTAGAGATAGTTTCTGATTTTTTTACTCTCTGATATTGATATAGGCAGTGGTTTTAAGTGATGTAATGGTTCAAAAAAATAAAAAGACTCAATCCATTATTCAGTTATTTGGGAGGATTTTAAGGGATCAAATTAATAGTATGTTTCCTTAAAAACAACAATTTTAATGAGTACTTTAGGCACAATAAATTCGGAGGGTATAGGAACCGAATCATTGATTTGATCTCTATATTGTCTGTCAAAAAAGCCTTTTGGCCTCTTACCAAAAATACCCCCAAGGGATTGATGTAAAAAATTAATTGTTGAATTTAATCAAAATTAAAATATCGAAAGTTAGTTTTTCGAAAACTAATAAGGACGTTAAATTTTTTAGTCTTATTGTATTAAATTTAATGGTGATATTAAATTCTATCACGTGTAATCATAATCCCAACTAATCTAAACTCTGAAAAAAAAAAAAAATCGGGGACGTTGAATTTTTCAACGTCCGTAAGAAAGGTAAAACATCCATGAACAGTAAAAAAAATTTAGGAAAAAAAAATTATGTTTGATTTTGGTTAAATAAAAAAAACTTAGAAAAATTATATTTCAACTATAAAAACAATAATTTATTTTTCAACTAAAAAACAATAATTTAGTTTAGTAATATTTTTAAAAATAAAATTTATATTTAAAATTTAATATTATAGATACGATTTATATTTTAGATATTATGTCTATCAATATAATGAGATTTGATTTATGTTTAGCTAAATCAAATGACTTGAGAACTCCATTATTAATCAATAGTTAGTGTAGTTCTCAAAAAAAAAAAAAAATTTAGGTTTTTCTAAAAAACATAATTTAGTCATTTGATGTAATGGAGTTCTTAATAAATTAATAATGGAGTTCTCTATAAATTAAATTAAATATAAATATAGGTTTTATGTTGGTACGTTATTAATCAATAATTAATTGCATTAAATTGGAATTTAATTAGTAGACTATCTATGTATCGATAACATAGACATATTTCTCAAGTCATTTGATTTAGCTAAACATAAATCAAATCTCATTATATTGATAGACATAATATCTAAAATATAAATCATGTCTATAATGTTAAATTTTAAATATAAATTTTATTTTAAAAATATTACTAAACTAAATTATTGTTTTTTAGTTGAAAAATAAATTATTGTTTTTATAGTTGAAATATAATTTTTCTAAGTTTTTTTTATTTAACCAAAATCAAACATATTTTTTTTTCCTAAATTTTTTTACTGTTCACGGACGTTGAAAAATTCAACGTCCCTGAAATTTTTTTTTTTCTTCAGAGTTTAGATTAGTTGGGATTTTGATGATTAGCACGGACGTTAATTTAATTAACATCCGTAGGGACGCTAAAAAATTTAACGTCCTTATTAGTTTTCGAAAAAACTCAGCATCTAACTCCTTTTTTGATATTTTTTTTATTTTATTTCGATTAATAAAAAAATCGGAAAAATACCCCTAAGGAACTGGTGTAAAAAATTAATTGTTGAATTTAATCAAAATTAAAATAGAATTATAATGTGTAAAATCTTTATTAAAATCAAACGTAAAAAAGAAATTACAAAGAATCAAAGATGACTATGACCAAAATGATACGACTCAAAATGTCCACTGCAAAAAGAAAAGAAAAAAAGAACACTATCATTCTCATTTGTATGGGCTTAAACCAATTAAATAACTTTTGGTTTGGACCGAACCCGCTGCTACATAAACAAGCTTAACTATTAACAAACAATGCCACATGATATATTATCATTAATAAAGCAATATGATATGAGTGCTATTTTAGTCTATATAATATCATTATGCTAAGTACCCATTTTACTATTAATTAAAAGGATAAAAAAAAAATGAAACACTTAAGAGAAATATATAACATGTTTAAGAAAAATATTATGTCTTCTAATTGATCAATTTTTGAGAATAAATAATTCATATTTTAATTAATAATTCTCCTAACTTCAATTCTTCAAGCTACTTTCAAATTACAATTGCCTAGTAGAATAATAACACAATAAGATATTTGTTCAAAACATTTTGCACTTTTTCTCAAATAAATCCATGTAAGCTTCACAGAATTTCAAAAGCACAATTCCCTATTAAATGGATAGATTTTTAAATCAAAAGTGAGTATCAAGACACAAAAGCTTACACAAAAGTTTTTTAATTAGTAGGACACTATATATGAGCCCGACTAGTTGATATTGAAGTCATATGACACTAATTTTAAAATTTATAGAATAGACTTCAAACGATTAATCCAAACTGTTCAAACTAATTTACTTTATGAGTGATGTATTTATATGCAAAATTTTTATTTTTTTCAAATTATTTTAGTTGCAAGTCAAGTTGTTAAAAAGATGTTGAAAAATTAATGCATTAAAATTAATTTAAAAACTCTTATATTTGACCCCTTGACTTGATACTAAATAATTTTGAAAAATTATAAATTTTGCATGTAAACGCACAATTAATGAAGTTGATCGGTTTGAACGGATTAGATTCACTGTTTGAAGTCAATTTGATAGGTTTTGAAGTTAGTGTTATATATGATGCAATGACACTGATGTTATACTAACTAGACTCCACTATTTGTAGATAGGCACTAAAAAAAATTTAACCCGACTTTAAATAAATTGAAAATTTAAGATAAATCAGATGATAAAACATTTAGGTTGAGCCAAGTTTGAGCCGGCTCGTTTTTAACTCGGGTCAAGTTCGAGTGAGCACTTTTTGAGCCAAGTTAGAGTGAGCCACAAGCTTTTTTTAACCCTCTGTTTTTTTTGTTAATCTGTAAATTTTGTTCGAATTCTTCAACCGATCTAATTTTTACAAAATTTAAAATTTAGGGGAAATTTCACCCCTCAAAAACTTCAAAATTACGTATTTTCCCTCTCACTTTGAAATTACGTATTTCCCCTTGTAAATATCAAAAACTCACAAATTTACCAATTTTATTGTCTTTTATATTAAAACTCAATCTATATTTATAAAATACCCAATTTGCCCTTATTACAAGCATAAAATACCCATCCGACTCAAATTTGAATATCATGAAGAGTTCCTGTACTATTTAAATTTTTTTAAGATCTGTGCATGCTAAATCTGTGCGGGCTAAATTTTACAATTATTTTTAGATAGATAGAAAATCACTAATTTTCTACCTATATAAAAAAATGATAAAAAATCAATAATTATAGGTCCACATTCATTATTTTGGTCTACTACACGGAGTCCAGGGACTTAATGGCCCCGCCATCTTCAATTTCTCGTCTCCTCCTCTGACTCCCAGTCCCCTAAAGTAACCCACTTTTTGAGGTTTTATGTGAACCGTCTCATCATAATTTCAAAGATCGGACTCTTGTTCAAAACGTAAAAATTGGGTTACTTTAGGGATCAAAATACCCTCTCTTCTTGGTCTTGGCTTGCTCGAGAGATTCCGATTTCTCTCTCTTCTCCCTCTTCTATCTCCCGCGATTTTGTCAGATGCACAATCTGACGATCAATTCGTAATTGAGCTGAAGGACCAGTTACTTGAACGAATTTCGACAATCTGAGCTTCAGTCTGTTACAAGTATATTTTATAATCCACAAATTGCCACAAATTGGAAGTATATTTTACAATGGTGAACAGAGATAAAAGGGAAATTGCCACAAATTGGAAGTATATTTTATAATCCAGTCTGTTACAAGTATTGGCGTTATATAGGCGAGGCGAATTGACAAGAAATTACAACTTTCTACTTAGCGAATTTGTCAATTGCATAATGAACTGACAACTCAGCCTCCAATGTGGCATCTCCGCTTATTCAGCAACTAATTCAACGAACTCTACGGTTACTAACACCCAGGGACCCTCCTGTCAGCGTAGTATTTACTTCTAACGGCCAAAAATCTCAAATAGTGCGGACCCCAGCGCTCAGCTGCCTTTCTTTAAAACTGTTCTGCCCGAATTGGTGACCGATCTGCCCTTCTCTCCTTCTCCTCCTTCAATTCATTTGACCAGGAAAAAATTAACCTGAATCGCCCCTAATTCAGCTTCGATACTTGACAGATTCCTCTCGATTAATCGATCTAATCGTCACGGCCAAGGAGTCCATGCGCAACGCCTCTTTCTCTCTCGCTGAGGCGAAGTATGTCACTGGTAACAACGTCAAGTATGTTGTCAGAGAATCTGTCAAATCAGCTACCTTGCGTGTCAGGTACTGTCATCAAATTTGATTTCTTTTATACTGGTACTGTACCTGTTACTGCATTGAATTCCACGTCTGTCTGATCAGCTTTAAGATCCATGTTATCCGGTAGATAATTGTACTGGTACTTATTGTTAGACTTTGGTGTGAGAATTGCACCTGTTATGCAGTGATTTTAGACTGTATTAGGAGTGTGTAGGTCAATTAGATCATAGCTGAACTTTTGTAAATTAAGGTTCTGATGGGAACCTCAACCTTTATGGAGTTCAATTGATTTCAATTCAATAGAAAATAATTGAATTCATCTCAATTTTTGATTGAAAAGTATGTATAATAGAAAAGAAATGATGTCATCAAAACTATTCCTGACTTTTGGCTTACTGCTGTATGCTCATTTTTCAAATTATTAGAAATATCTCTGAATTTTAGGAAACCAATCCATGAATTGTTGAAAAATACTGTTCAAAATTTGGACAAAAGTTTCCTTTTTTATGTACCCAAAATTCTCATGTTATCCTTTTATGAATTGTATTAATTTATTAAAAAAAATATTAAAATTTCTCTGAATTGGAATCACTTTTTCATGGTTAATTGCATGTGCGGTTATAGTATTGATGACCGTTACTAGTGCAAAATAGGCAAATTTGAAAATTTAGAAACAAAACTATGAATTCATGAACAATACTATTCAAATTTCGACATAGTTTCCCTTTTCGAACTACCCCAAATATTTCATTTATCATTTTTTTTGTTATAACAAACAATATTGCTGGATTACTGTTTACTAATGACACCTGTGTTGACTCTTAGTAAATGTTCCATATCCAGAGTAATGGTATAATTTGATATTAATTTCTGAAATTTTGTAATTTTGATTAATCTATTTAACAAAAACTTTTTGATATATGTATTTTTTTGTTTTGTAGTTTCTAAGCCATCCACTCCTTGGTGACTTGCTTAGTGAAGAAGACCAGAAGGTAATAATATATCTACTCACTTTTAATTTTGATATGATGCCTTTAAATATATGAGAAATAGTTTATCTTAAGTAATAGATAATTGAAATTTTCTTGGTTTCTGAAAAATGTTAGATTTTCAAGCACTTGGTTTCTTTGGATGTTGAAGACTGTAAAGATCTGAAATCAGGCTACTCCATTATACTGGTAAGTTACAAGTTTTAATTATATAAAAAAATTGGTACAAAAACATATAGTGCAAATGGATGCGTAATTTGATTAATTAAAAAAAAAATAATATTTAGGTCAAAGCTTGACTACATGTTTCATTTAGTCGGGCAAATTGGTTATATCCTTCCTTTTTTTCTTATTTTGTAGCAGATAGCCGAAATAATGAAGGAGGATTTGTGGCCTAATCCATTGAAGTACTTTAACATTGTTAGTGTTACATTCTCTCTCTCTCTTCATTATTTAATATATCTCCTGTCCAAAATATTGTTTGTTTGTCCTTTTCTACTAAGTTCTGTGTTTCTGCCATTTATTGCAATTCTAATTTTTTTTTTTTTTTTCAGGAGGCTGATGAAGAACTTGAAGGAGAGGAGGGCGAAGAGGTAACTTATTTTTTTCTTTGTCGTATGTTGCTTCAACCAAAAATTTGTCGAACTGTTCAACATGATTTTCATATAAAAATGTACTTGCAGACTAAAATTTTACATATTTTAGAATTATTTTACTAATTTTTTAGATAGGTAAAATATCACTACTTTTGAATGGTCTAGAATTTTTTATTTTCAACATATCTAAAAAATAGTAAAAAAATTTTAAGAATTGAAAAATTTGATCTACAAGAACATTTTCATATATAGATCATGTTGTGAACGGTTCATATCAACAATTTAACCTTTGTAAATGGAAATATTAATCCATAGTATGGATCAATGTACCCACCCTAGCATCACTCTTGTATATATATATTTTTTAATATACTTTGTGAAGGGATCTGAAGGAGAAGATGGAGAAGAAGGAGAAGAAGAGGAAGAGGAAGAGGAAGAGGGAGAAGATGAAGAATAATTTAATACTTATTCTCTATGATATATCGATATCCTTATCGACTCATTCGTTGACTCATTCGCTGCGTGATGTCAATGCTAAGTATAAAGTATTCTCCATTGAAACAAGTATGAAAATTGAGACGTCGATCGGAATTGTGGGGGTTCTATTGTAAGGATTAAGTGGTTTAAGTTTTGGTTAGTTTCGTAGCAAAAGAAATTTGTTAGCTTATTTATAAGAGATTAATCTTGCTTTGGTAACTTATTAGAGATTTATCATTTAATATATAATATATATATAATACTTGTTCTCTATGATATCTTCATGTCCTTAATTGACTCATTTGATGTCAAAGCTAAGCGTAAAGTATTCTCCATTTGTTTGTTCTTCCATTGAAACAAATATGAAACATATTTGTTAGCTTATTTATAAGGGATTAATTAATCAAATGTTGACAAGTTTTAAGAATAAAGTTCAAAATTTTAAATCCAACATTTTGAATATGATATTAAGTTTAATAACATACCGAAATTTTTATTAATCGAAATTAAACAAAAAAGTATTGAAAAAGATGAGAGAATCTGAAAAATTTCGAAATGTAAGTGGAACAGGACGGGACAATTTATCCCGTCTCTGTTAATTACTCAATTCACTAACTAAACGAACCAAAAAAAAAAAAAAAAGAACACTAACTAAACGAACCAAAAGAAAAAGAAAAAGAAAAAAAAGAGGGACAGTAAGATCTCTCTCGTCCATTGAATAATCTCCCTTGTTGACATAAGCTAGAAAGGAAGTCGCTGTATAAAAGGATTTCATGGTGTAGCCTAAGATACGCTGAATAGCGATAACAAATACACACAAAACAAGAGGAACGAAATCAATTTAGACTTATAGCAATGATTGTTGGAAGGATAAGCAGTGGCAATTTAGACTTTATTCACGACTTTCTTATTGCAGCGACTCCCTTATCCTTTCAACTCAACAAATCACTATGAGCGTTCCTCAGAAAAAAATCTTTTGGGCACGGACGGGATATTTGCTACCGTCCCTCATTGATTTTTATTTTTTTACTGCTTAGTTTGGTTTAATTAATTGAGTTTAGGGATTAGATTTTGATTAAATGGGACGGTATAAATTGTCCCGTCCCTACGGACAGGATAATTTGACCCGTTCTCTTCAGATTTTGAAATTTTTCAGAATCTGTCTTCTTTTCCGATATTTTTTTATTTAATTTCGATTAATAAAAATTTCGGTATGTTTGGTGTCTGTAAAAAAAAAAAAAAAACAAGATATAATGTATGTTAAGTAATATAAAATTTTCAATAGCTTAAAATCAAATGTCCTTAATATATCATCAAAGAATGCTAAAATTATATTAAATCTAATTGTTAATCTATCTCTATATGAATATCATACCAATAAGTTCTTTGAAACTGCCATTATTCTACCAGCAACATAAAAAAACGAACAATTACAAAGTAAGAACATTACCAAATTGCATTCCATGCTGTAAAAGCAAACTCCATGATTAAGAAAATAGTGTTTTCGAAGTGGCAAAAAAAAAGAAAAAAAAAAGCCCATATTCTCAGATCAATAATTTAACCCTCCCAAATTATTTTACTTTACAATAATCCCAATTATGCCCTGCAATTCCACCTCTTGTACTGGTACGCATCCTGATTGCTCAGCTGGTGCTGCTATACCAGCTCTTACTGTTCTTGCACTCTCACTCAGTGGGCTGAGATGACAGACAAAAATTAATAACAATAAACAATAAGTAAAATGAAATAAATACACATAAAAGAAACAGTAATATTAGTTACTAATACACAACAAGGCTCTAGGCATTTCATAAAATAAATTAAAAATTATAGGGAAAAAATTAACAGGAAATAATGAGAACATGTTATTGTCCAAATATAGGGGAAAAAAATATACTTTGCAGTTCGGCTTAAATCGCATCGGTAATATGTTATGATTCTTTCACTTATCAGAGGATTAATTAAGCCTTATGTGTTAGGTACAGGTTTTAACAGAGCAGTTTTAACTTATTGCAGCACATGGACTATAAAATAAAAACAGCCTTGCATATGGTTTGTGCGCTGTATGAAGCCTAAATTGTAAGCTAAAATCTTTAGACTTGTCTTGTCTCACTCTGTAACCAAGGGTTAATTTTTTTAAACAATGTTAACTACTCACTTAATTAGCAAGGGTTCATAAGCAGTGATGAGCACGTCAGTTAAAACATTCTTCAGAGGAATATTTGCAACATACGCCTGGAAATTTAAAATATTACAAGTTAATTCATAACATTCTGGTAATTTAAAAAAAAAGGAAAATAGAAGTAAATATCTATAGCACTGATTTACCCGCAATATATTTTCCGCTCCTCTTCCTCGCTTCGACATTGAAATAGCCTAAAGAAAAAAATTTAGTTATAACAGTTAATTAGGTATATGTAATTTAGGGGTAATTTCATGTACACCCCTCCAAAACATCAAAATTACCTATTCACCCCTCCAACATTCGTTACATCATATTCACCCTTCTAAGTTTAAAAAACTCACAAATTTATCCGATTTATTCACTTCTCTATTAAATCTCATTTAAAATTTTTGAGGGGTATACTTGAAATTACCCTTATATTTTAACATCAGTTTCATCCTGAAGCAAAGAACTTTGGTCTCAGATCAGTCGCTGTCAGTACAGAAAGAAACCAGTGAGAGAGAGAGAGAGAGAGAGAGGTACCAGTTGGCCCACTGCAGTCATATATGGTAACAGTGCATTACCATATTGCGTACCAGTATGCTCAAGCACCTGTAAAAGGGTAAAAAAGGTACCATGCCAACTGAAGCATACTCTGTCAATAAATGAATTACCGAAACAAGCAGCAAATAAATTTACTACAACAATTTTTTTACTCTATTATGTTTTCATTCCACAACATATTAAGTGTTCCTAATTATCTGGCCATTGTTAGTTTGTATTGTAACTAAATTTAGTCTTGGTAACATTAATCGGCAAAATTTAGAGCAGAATTGACCAAAATTAGGTTAAATTAATCCTACTATCTAGAATAAAATTGAGGCTAATAATTTGTATATTATTAGGTTTAATTACCTTGGCAGATTGAGTAGCTTTCATATACAAAATGAGAAACAAACAATATCTAGAAATTGAAAAATTAATATACCATGCTATCTGTTGCTCGTGGTTCAACAACAAGTTTGCACAAAAACAAGTGGCACTCTCGTGATCTGCCTCCTCATTCTTCAAACCCAGCAGCTCAAATATGAGGCTCTCATCTCTTAGATAAGATACTTCAACTTCATATGAATAACATTACAAAGAGAGAGTCACATAAAACAAATAATTATGAAAAAGGGGTAACAATTTCAATATCAGTAAAATTAAAAGGTATGGTAATAATCAGGGACGGATCTAGAATTTCTGTCAGTGCAGGGCACTAATCGGGTTCAAATCTATTAACTAATTGGGTACTAGATAAAAAACAATTAAAATGATAAAAACAATTCAACCCATAAGTTTGCATACTTTTAATTTCAACCCACAATTCATGTATTATTAACATTTAATAGAGCAATTCGCAGATAAAAAAAAAATTAGGATTAGTTCTTACCACTAGCAGCCATGGGCCCACGGAGATGGAGGAGATAAGAACTGAGCGAAGAGCGTCTGAGCTGACGAGTGGAGAGTGCGTCGCCGCCTGCATTTGCGTATGAGTGGCCAACCGATTGCTTCCAAGGTTGATTTGTATCAGTCAAGAAATAAACCAAATTTCAGGGGCCCAACTCTCTAGTGAAATTATTTCCATTTAGTGATAATGTCTTCAGAGACTCTAACTGACTCAAATTTGAAGGAATCATACCTTCTAACATGTTATCTTCAACATACAGCTGTGTGAGGTGTCCGGGTACGCACTGCTCACTGTATTCGTAGTCTGAACTGCTCGTTGGCATCTGAGGCACTACTCACTGGTAAGATTCTAGGCTCGCTGTGTGTTCACTGCTCGCTGGGGTCTGGCATCTGGCACAGGCACAGTGTCACTGGTTTGTGTTTTCTCTTTTCTGTGTATGAGAGAGTGACTGGTTGTGATTTTTCTCCTGAATCAACATTCACACCTTATGGACCATCCTTTTCATTTCTTCAGCTAGGCAGGGCCGTGAAAATTCAGGGATATGCCTGATTGTGATTAAGGGGTAGGCACAATTAAATATTACTATTGGGCTGTAAAAAAATTCGAAATCCAGAGGTGAGAGAGAGAGAGAGAGGCAAAAGAGGTGAAAGTTTAACCTTGCTGAAGACCGGTGATCGATCCCTTTCTATATCATCATCATCATCATCATCATCATCTGACCAATCATCATAGGATCGTCTGCTGCCAACTGGGTCAAGCTCCATTAGACACTGACGGAGTGGTCATAGGTCAAGCTCTGTTAGTGGAAGGCAAATCAATGACTGAGTGGAGGCACATAGACCCCGCCTAAAATGTTAGTAGCAGACATCGCAAGTGAGGTGCTAGGGTTTAGGGTTCGGAGAAGGTGAAGAAATGAGGAGGCATGAAGGGGGCGTCCGTCGGAGGAGGAGAAAAGGCATTGTACGCTCTCGCTATCATCCCCCGTCTGTGTGTGGTTTTGTCCGAGGGGATTTTATTCTACCTTTAGATTTTAGAAGGGGTATGTAATGTGAAAAGTACCTGACAACGGACACTTGTAAGTAATGGCTTGAGTTTGGATCTGGACCGTCGAATCAGAATCCACACGACTAAAGCGGCCCGTGTGTTCCACCTCAGGTCGGATTGACCTGGATTCCTATCGGACGACCGTGATCCAAGCAAAAATATCTTGTTACCTCAGACATCTATTTCAAGCAAAAATATCAGCAATTCGATTTTTGAGACATCTATTTTTCATTATTTAACTAAACTTATAATTACTTTTCCCTTTGTTGTTTAGCTTGTTAGTAAATTTTTTGTATTTTTGTAATCTAATTAGTCTCCCAACTAGAGACCACCTACCTGATTTTAATGTTATTGCTCATAAGGTTTTGTAAATGCAATGATTGTTCGCCCAAATATCATGCGAAGAACACAAAAAATGGAAACAAATAAAAATAAAAAAAAGACAACAAAGGAAGCTAAAAGAAGAAAAAAAAAAGGAGAGAAAAGAGAGGAATTACCTTTATTTATTGTAAGAAGGGAACAGAGGTCTTGAATCATTGGATCTCTCTACGTTGTATGCATTGAATCATTGAATCTCTCTCCATTGTATGCCTTGAATCTTGTGCCAGTCTAGACCGTTTGGTTGACACCGTTCCCTTAACACTGGGCAGCCACTTATTCTTGTATTTGACTGAAGCTGGCAGTTCGGGCAATTCCAATATTTTTCGGCAGTCTTTCAAAATTAAAATCTCGAGGATAGGACATGATTTTAAGCCCAAAATGTTTATAAGCCGGGGGCACTTCATAAGGATCAATGATTTAAGTTTAATTAGCTGGCTAAATAATAGGGATCTTTGAACAATGCAATTGTTAATTTGAACATTCTGGAGGCATGGAAGATTGCCCTTTAAAACAGTTTGAGGAACTATGCACGCTCTTATGGTAAAGGTCTGCAAAGTGGGGGGCAGCCGTCTATAACCACTTTCTATCTTTAAACACCAACAACCATCTATCAGAAGTTGCTCGAGATGTGGAAGTGCATGCAAACCACCCAGCGATCCTAGATACCAGCAATCTATGATCTTTAGAACTTGAAGGCTCTGCAGAGACTCGAACACTTGTTCTGGTGGAAGTGTGGTTATTGTCATGATGCTTGACAGGTGTAGTTCCTCAATGGTGGTCATTCCTCTCAGGCAATTTGATAACGCACTATCAGATACACAACAACTCCCCCGTCTGTGCATGTGTGGTTCTTTCCAATGGGATTTAATTCTACCTTTAGATTTTAGAGGAGGTATGTAATTTGAAAAGTACCTGAGAAAGGACACTGGTAAGTAATGGCTTGATATTTGTAAAGCTTTGCTTGTTTTTAATATTTCACACTCTTTCTGAGATGGAGCCATTCAAGTTTGCATATATTGAGTTCTCTTACCAGCATATATAGAGCTCAGCCCAAAACAATTGGGTTATCTTATTTAACACAAATTCCTACCACCTAAGGTAACAAAATATTTCTGTTATGATCTGGACCGTCATCCAATCAGTATCCAAACGACTAAAGCAGCCCCGTGTGTTCCACCTCGGGCCGGATTGGCCTGGAAACCAATGGGACTGCCGTGATCCAAGCAGAAATATTTTGTTACCTCAGACATCTATTTCAAGCAATTCCATTTTTGAGACATCTATTTTTCATTGTTTAACTAAAATTTTAATTATTATTCCCTCAGGTCATTTTTTTCCCTTTTCATGTTAGTACAATTTTTGTATTTTTGTAATAAATGATTGTTCACCCAAATATCATGCGAGAACACAAAAAATGGAAACAAATAAAATAAAAAAGACGACAAAGGGAGCAAAAAGAAGAAGAGAAAACGGAGAGAAAACAGAGGAATTACCTTTTTTTTATTGTAAGAAGGGGACAGAGGTCTTGAATCATTGAATCTCTCTACGTTGTATGCCTTGAATCTTGTGCCAGTCTAGACCATTTGGTTGACACCGTTCCCTTAACACTGGGCAATCACTTATTTCAATGTGTTTTAATGAAGCTGGCAGTTCGGGCAATTTCAATATTTTTGGGCACTCTTCCAAAAGTAAATACTCGAGGATAGGACATGATTTTAAGCCCAAAATGTTTATAAGCTGAAAATGTTTATTAAGGATTAATGATTTAAGTTTAATTAGCTGGCTAAATGATAGGGATTCTGGAGCAATGCAATTGCTAATTTCAACATTCTGGAGGAATGAAAGATTGCCATTGAAAACAGTTTGGGGTACTACGCAAGCTATTATGGCTAAGGTCTGCAAAGTGGGGGGCAGCGGTGTATAACCACTTTCTATCTTTAAACACCAACAACCATGTATCCGAAGTTGCTCGAGATGTGGAAGTGCATGCAAACCACCCAGTGATCTTAGATACCAGCAATATTCGATCTTTAGAACTCGAAGGCTCTGCAGAGACTCGAAGACTTGTGCTGGTGGAAGTGTGGTTATTGTCATGATGCTTGATAGGTGTAGTTCCTCAATAGTGGTCATTCCTCTCAGGCAATTTGATAATGCTCTATCAGATACACAACAATAGCCAAGACGAAGGTAGGTAAGCATGGCGGGTAATTTCAATTCATTTGCTCGAGTGTTGCATCTGAAAATAAAGTTATTCATTCGTTGTTGATGACAATACCACCAGGCTTTGTTTACATTTACATCCACCGAGAGTTCTGGTGCATCACTTTGTGCAGCGTTTTTCATAATTTGAAGTTCCTCTTCGCAGTTTTCTGCAGAGCACGTTTGCTCAAAACTTTTGAGTTCATGATCGAGTATATTTTTACAGTCCCCGATGAAGTATATCAAAAATATTCTTTCTATTATGCTCTGGTTTTCAGCCACTTGCTGCTCATTCTCACATATAAAAATCAAACACGGACAGTAACTGATTGATAGCCTAGTAAGGTTTTCTGGAAAAGTAGACAATTCTCTCAAAACCCCTATATTTTTAAGAATAAGTTCGGAGCAATAACGGAATTGATGAAAACTTTGGGGAAGATTTGTCAGAGCATTACAATTGTAAAACCTGACATCTTTTATATACTTTATAAAGGAACTTTCCTGCAACCAGGTTGGATATCTTGAGCCCCTGTACCCATCAATCGTGAGTTCCTCCAAGTTTGCTGGAGGTCGGAGGACCTCAATAACCTCTGTTTCTAAGCCATTAATTTCAGCTGACTCAACCCACACCAACTCGAGCCTTTTAAGTTTGGTTTTATCCTTTAGCCTCACCTGAATGGCTTCATCCTTATCATTGACATTCTCTAGATTTACAATTCTTAGAGAGCCACCAATTTCCTTCAAATATCCTAGTTGTTGTATCTCATATCCTTTTTCTTTTCTCACATGGAATTCATTTAAATGTTGGAGTGAAGTTAATTTGCCTAGGTAAGGTACTGGAGGTAAGGTATAAACCTGAGCCCCATCACTGTTATGCATTTTAATGCTTCGCAGTTTGATCAAGTTACTAAACTCTGTTGGAAGAACTTTTACGGACGAGGGTAACTCTAGAAATTGAAGATGGTACAGCTTCGATATTGAATCCGGCAACTCCTCAATTGAACTTTGCCAAGAACTTAGATGCCGGAGGTTCCTAAAATCTCCGACAACACTTGGCAGTGTTTTATAGCCCCAAGGGTGTACATCTAATACCCTCAGGTTTCTAAAATTTGTAGATATCTTGGAAATTATTTCACTAATATCATCAATTGATAAGTTTCTCAAGATTAGAGTATGCAAGTTACTTAACTTACATATACTAGATAGATTCTCTTTTAGATTTTCATTATAAGGTGCTTTAATATATACATGTTGAACAGTTGAAGGGATTTCTCTCACAACATTTGTTACCCTAAAACAATCTTCAACAGAGAGCTTTTCTGCAAGATCATGAAATAGATCGTGCATCGTATACCATTTATAAGGACCAGAATACAGTACTGGGTGAATAATAGAGTTCGCTATCATTTTTTGAAAGTATTCCAAACCTATATCATGAACATTTCTTTTATCATCTGAGGGCTGGATAAAATCAAGTGCCACCCAATTAGGCACTAAATCATCATACATATAACCTTTTGGAAACACACCACAAAATAAGAAGCACCATTGTAATTGCACATCGAAGCGGTTAAAACTCCATAACAAAATCTCTGTAATGTCTGTCAAGTTGATGTTTTCTAGAGTATGTTGCCAAAACGGGATTTCTGGTCGTTCACGCAGTTGGTTACCAACAACCTTAGCTGCCAAAGGCAATCTACTCATTTTTTTGGCAATTTGGTCCACAATATTACTCAAATCCTTCTTCAATTGTGGATTACTGATTAGCAAACCATCCATTGCACGGTATCTCAAAAGTGATTTGAAATCATCAAGGGCCAGATCGCTCAATTCATTACTCTTCCCAGGTCGTAATACATCAGGAAACGGCCCAGATGAGCGACAAGTTACCACAATTTTACATGTTCCTCCTCGGGAAGAAAATGGTTTTAAGAGGTCTTCCCAATATTGTTTCTCTCCTGCTTCTCTATTATACCAAACATCATCTAGTACGACCAAGACATTGTTAGATTAAGGTAATAATTCTAGGAGTTTTTTTTGTAGGACACTTAAATTGAGTATATCAGGGCATTTCTCTCCCGAGGCACACTCAATCATCTCCTTTGTTTGCTCAATGATATCTAAGTTTCGGGATATGCTTAGCCACATTCTAACAGGAAAGTGTTTCATTACACTTGGATCGTTATAAATGTACTGTGCAAGCGTAGTCTTGCCAACACCTCCCATGCCAGTTATCGCAACAACCGAGTAACGATCTCCAACGCGATCTTTGACATCTAACAGAAATTTAATTATATCGTCACGTTCTCCATTACGACCAAAAACTTGGTGATCGAGGAGCGAGGAGGTGGGGGAATGGTTGTTATCGGCTATTACACCATTTGTGCCCAGCAAATCACGTAATGTCTTGGCTTCTGCTGCAACTTCCTTGAGCTTGTTCAGCCGTTTCAGCAACTTCTTTTTTTTAGAAGACATCATAGATGCCTTTTTAACTACCTGACCTACGGACTTTGCAAGGGGTTTGATAATAGGTTTAGAGGAGAGACGTACCAACAGCTTCTTGTCATGTCCTTTGACCTTGCGTTTGAGACGCTCGTACTCGAGCTCATAGAGTATACCCTCAGCGTCATAGTAAGCATTCTTCAGACGGGCTAACCACCCGGTGAGCTGGGCCTTGTGGGGGCTGTGCTGTGCTGCTTGGATGGTGAGCTGGAACTGCGGCACGAGAGTTGTCTCCAAATCTTCGAGGCCTTTGGCAATGTCGCTCCCCAGATAGGAGATGCTATCATTCACCAGCTTGCTTACGACCGGTGATGCCACCCACCCAAGCCCGGCCAGTGCTGCTGCTTCTGCTATCGGCATTGTTACTTAATTATAAGCAAGATATTTTTTTCTTTCTGATTTCAGAAATTGGAGTGTGGAGAGAGAGAAAGGAAGTTAACTTTGGTGAATTATAAAGATTAGCTTGCTGTAATGCATTACATTTAAAAATTCATACCAGTTGAGTTCTTGACCAATTAAAAAAGCCATCTTAATTTTACGTAGTCAAGTCAAGTCGCTATATTTTATGTAAACAAGTACATATATTGGCAGCAACGACTTTTGATATTTATATAGATTGTGTGTTGTTTATGCTTAAGAAGAATATAATATATATATACACGCGGTTGACGCGCTAGCAGATGACACAGCTTTGACTTTATACCAAACATGCTTTTGGTTCACCACCTGAGCGGTGATCTGCTTCGTGTTTTGCTGTTATGTGGGTCCGATCTTACTTCCTTCTTGAAAATGGACGGTGGATACCATGTTTTGGCAGATGATTAATGTCACTTTATGGGTCCCATCTCATCTTTCGTGTTTTGCAGTTGGAAATTATCAATATTTTGTGAACTTACATACTGTTTGAAGACTACCAAGAGCCGACTTAATTAAGAATTGGGATTAATTTACCTCTAAACAGGGATGGATCTACATTTAATTAGCCCAGAAGTGCCAAGTCAATTATGAAATTTTAATTATGCAAATTAAAATTTAATTGAATTTTTATTTCCTTAAAGCTTTTATAAAGTTCAGGATCATAAAATTTGTACTTGTAATCTAGTGGTTCAGACTCTAATTTGTGATATTAAGGATTAGAGCTCAAATTCCACTAACTACAAATTAATAGTTATGCATTTTAAGTTTCATCCTTCCCACATCATTTCTATTATGTCTGCTCCAACAAGAAAATATCCCATTCAACTCCACACTGAGTAGCATATTCACAGTGGAAAAAAAACATGCAACACTTTCTTGATGGCACGCAGAACACATAACGCATTCCGATCTGGGCTTAACCCAATTTAATCTGGATCAAATTCTTGTGAAAACAGTAAAATAACTTTTGCTTTGGGCCGAACATGCTGCTACATAAACAGGCTTAACTATTTCCAATCAATGCCACAGGATATATTATACTTTACACCGGTGAATTTCAGTTTACTTTACACCTTCCTCTTCATGGCACAAAATTTACTGTAACTATATGCAGAACTACCATAAATTTGCAACACTGGTGTGTCGTTAACCCTCAAGTGATTTTATTATGAGGAAGGCTTCAGAATCACATGTCTTTAATACCTCATTAAGCCTCATATTAAATATATTCATTTTCAAAGTTCAAATTGTCGATCTGAATTGTTCAATATGACATCCATACTAAAATATGCTTAGGATTGAAATTTTATAATTTTTGAAATTTTTTTACTATTTCTTAAGATAGGTCAAAATTATTATTTCTAGACCGTTCAAAAACAATGATTTTGTATCTTTCTAATAAAATAGTAAAAGAAATTCAAAAATTATAAAATTTGGTCTTCAAATATATTTTAATATAGATATCATGTTGAGCAGTTTGAACCGACAGTTTAACCTTTGAAAAAGAAGATATAAAATATGGGGCATAATAAGCTATGAAAAGCTTAAGGTTTACCCTCTGCTTTTATAATTATATGATCATTATACAACTACATAATACTGGAACTTATTCAGAAGACTTTTTTTCTTATACACCCCTTAAGTTTTATATTTTTTTTTTTTGAAATAAAATAATACAACCCGGCAAAAAAAAAGGAGAATTCATATACCCCTTAATTTGCTGACCCAAAATGTGTTTCCATTTTGATATAAATAAATATATCTTTTAACCCTAATTTCAATTTACGATCATATTACAAGCGTATACTTCTACCGCGTAGTATAATTAGAGTGGGATAGTGTATTATATTATAAATAATTTTCACTAGTCTAAGTGCTTAGAAACTTCAATTTTTATGCGGTGGCGCTAATTGCAATTAGAGAAATATACTTGGTAAGATTAAACAGTAAATAGAGAGCATCTAGAGCTCGGATTTCCTATCCTTCTCTCTAGAACTCGGATTTCGTATTCCTCTTAATCATGCTGACATATGTTTCGGCATTAATCTATGCCTCATGCGGCATTGTCACTACTGTGTTCGGTATAGATTGTCCGCAGATTACACCTCATGTGGTACTGTCACTACCCGCAGGGCATACTGAGTGTTGCGTTATGCATTTTGAAATATTTTCCAATTTTTCGATCAACTTTTGGGGTACCAAGTACAAAATTATATTTGTTCCTTATACTACCACGTAGTTGAAATATTCCAAATCTCCTACCTAATCTAAGTGATTTATAATATTATTCCAACTAAGTCTAGTATGTCCGTAGATGAACTAAACTTAGTCTAAGATACTTTTTATGCTATCTTGTCAAGAGAGCTCATTGGGTTTCAACCTTAGCTTTTGAACTGCTGCTAAGTTTCATTATCCGAAGTGTTAGTACTTACAATGCATTATCCTTCTCACACAAGGATACAAATGACTACGCATCTACTGGTATGTGGAGTTCATTGGCATATAGTAGACAGAACTATGTATGCAAGAATATTATAAAAGAGTTAAAGTGTAAAAGAAATTCAATGCAAATAAAACATAAATAAATATCAAAACATAATTAAGAATTCAAGTACAATCCTCACTCTAGAGATAAGAGATTTAGCTTATCATGGCAATAGCAATTGAAAATAAATAAAATGAAGAAAACAAAAATTACAACTCTCTTGAAGATGGAATAACTTTTGACTTCTTAGATGACGCCTTCTTGCATGGCTTCTAATGGCTACTCATATCTCCCTAAGTACTCTCTAACCTAGCCTAACAATGATGATTGCTAATTATAATTTTGGACTTAATTATAAGTAAACATGCACACTCAATCCTATTACAAGAGGTGTATTTATAGTATTTCCTAAATATTAGTGGAGTAGTGGAGATCATAGGAGAGGCATGGGGCCCACCCATGATAAAGCAGGATTCATCTAAAATAGCGCAGCATAGAAAATAACGTTTCTTCTATAAGACTTCGTCCAAAAATAACACAGCAGGTCAGACCATCAGATCAAAACAGTCCACAGATCGAGTCCACAAATCGTGCAGCTTCTGGACTATACTGAATGCAGCATAGGGGACCCCGCACGACTTTCTGACTTAGAGTATTTTTATAAATTTTTGTCATTTTGCATGTTATGCACTTCGTGTAATGTGTTGCATATGCTATGTAATGTCTTATTTTTGTGTCATCTTCAATAATCGCTTAAATATGACACTTTTACTCTGTTTTTGTCCAAAATACACAACTTTCTTCAAAACCTGCTAAAATGACTCAAAAATACATTTATTGTAAATAAATAAAAAATAGCTACTTTGCATTCACTTTTCGTCATTTTTCGAAATAAAAGATAGTGATTTACGCTATATGTTTGGGCATTATCATTCTTAAAACCTCGAAATTATGTATTCCTCCTCTAAAATTCAGAATATCACATTTACCCTTCTAAATTTCAAAAACTCATAAATTTATTTAATTTATTGAATTTTTTTTATTAAAATTCATTTTAAATTTATAGAGTATCCATTTTACCATTCATTAAAAAGATAAAAAAAAAATATGTTACACGTACGCTTAAGAGAAAAAAGTAACATGTTTAAGAGAGGACAAAAGGTTAATTTTTAACAGCTCTCCTGACTTCAAATCTCCAAGCTATATTCAAATTCCCGGATAAGAGGGTAATTAAGGAGATATTCAAATAGACATAGTCGTATAGAATCACAGCCATTGAAGCAGTGTTTCTGTCAAAAATACTTATATATTTTAGAGTAACAACACCAGAATGAACTTTTTCTCAAATAATTCCCAAGTATGCCTCACTTAATTTCAAAAGTACAATTCACTATTGAATGGATAGATTTTTAAATCAAAATAGAACATGAAGACACAAAAGCTTGCACAATTTTTTTTATAAAATCAGTACGACACGATCTGTTTATAGGCACCAAAAAACAATTTGAGCCGACTTTAAATAAACTGAAAATTTAAAATATATCAGATGATACAAAATTTAGCTTGAGCCAAGTTTGTGTGAGCTGAAAGCTGTTTTTCTCACTCCAAATTAAATTGTACCAACTCGGAATTTGTTTTTATATCTGAACAGTTTATTATACAGATTAATATCATCAAGTTGTCTCTCTTTTTTTATAAATTTATTCTTTAAATTTTGTTCGAATTCTTCAGCCTATCTGATTTTTAACAAATTTAAAATTTATGTCAAGTCAAATTGGTTCATATTGAGAACTAGCATTTGATCTAGTGGCTAAGACACATGGTCTCTATATATGTGAGACGTCATGAGTTTGAAATTCAGATGAGAAATTTTTTTTGTTATAATAACAAAGGTATTAAATAGTTTGGTGACTTGACCTCCAACCTTTACTCAAAAAAAAAAAAATTGGTTCAGATTGTTCGTCTGAATATATGTATTTTTAAAATTGATCTGTTTTTGCTGAATAGATTAATCGAAATTACAAAATTTCAGAAATTAATATCGAATTATACCATTGCTCTGGATATGGAACATTTACTAAGGGTCAACACAGGTGTCATTAGTAAACAGTAACCCAACAGCATCTTTTGTTATAACCAAAAAAAAATTGATAAATGAGATTTTTACCCAGCAAGCATGGTCACGGTGGGAGGCACTGTCAGCCTCTGGTTATTACCCGCCATGATATTTGATTTTATCAATCAATCGAGAGGAATCGTGGGAGAAAGGAGGAGGGAGGAGAGAGAGACCGGGATCTCTCGAGCAAGCTAAGAGCAAGAAGAGAGGGTATTATTGATTCCTCTAGTAACCCTATTTTTACGTTTTGAACCAGACCGTCCGATCTTCCTTAACACGAATATTAAAGTACTCTGTGCTTTGAATTTTTAATTGGATGGTCCACATAAGACCTCAAATATTGGATTACTTCAGGGGATTGGACTCAGATGGAGGAGACGCGTGGCCATTAAGTCCCTGGACTCGGTGTAGTAGACCAAAATAATTAATGTGGACCTATATTTATATATTCTATCATTTTTTTTAGATAGGTAGTAAATTAGTGATTTTCTATCTATAAAAAAAAACTGTGAAAAATACAAATTTTGATTTACGATTATAGTTTAATATGGAGATCATATTAGGCTGTTCAAATAAATTATTTGACTAGGAAAACAAAAATAATGATATATTGTACATATTAATATGTGATGTGTGTACATAGTACATTGCCTCTAAAAGATTATTTGAAAATTATATAAAATTATATTTATTTTATTTAGTAAGGTTGACAAATATGTGATCATATAAAATGTTATTTCGAATATGTGATCATATAAAATGTGTGATCATATAAATGGTTATTTAGAATGACAAATTTCTATTCATGCAACAACTTTTTAGTTTGGGAATTTTGTTTCTAGGTTCTCAAATATTTTAATATTAATAGTACCGCATATTTATCTCAATAGAAATTTAAGTTCAAATTTTAACATACAAAAATTTGGACGTGTAAAAAAATAGAAGAATGACGTAGTACCAACAAAGTGCTACAAATACCAATTCAAATCATCCAAAGTAACTCAAATTTTGGGTTTCAATTCGGACCGTAAGATTTGCTTTGGCATAGATATTAAAGAAATTCCATGCATACCAATTCAGGCAAAATTGATCCGGATTTTAATCGGATGGTCTGAATCGAAATTGAAAATTTGAGTTACTTGGACGATCCGAACTCAACAAATGCTGAGTAAAAATTAGAGAACTGAGAAACGAATATAGTGTAGCTTGCATTTGGAGATTGGAGGGTTTTTTTATTAGTATGAGATAAAATTCGGTTTGAATTTTTTATCTCGATCATTCGATGCTCGTTAACATTGTGCACACACTTTATATTATTAAAATTCATTTCATAAATCTAAACCGGGCATGTCAATTTTGACGCGCGAATCAATCGATTCAGATAAATATCACACCGAATTTGATCGATGCACATAAAAATGCAAAATCTTCAAACAACAATTTGTAAGAATTAATTTCAGGGGGAGACTATAACAATATATTGTTGAAAAGAATTTAGGTATCACATTTTGTTTCAAATAATGAAGGAACAGAAAATTTTAAAAAAAAGTTCCTTTCAATATAGAAATTATTATCTAATGAAATCAAGAAAAAAAGTTGTCTATTTTGGTTATCATTTCTTTAACAATTCAACATGTTGTAGTTTTTTAACGAAAAAAAAAATTCAATGAATGTAAAATATTTAAGAGTATATTAATGTCATTTAAAGTAACAAGTGTTGGATTTTCTAGTATACAATTTCAAATTATCTTGCAATTAAAGTGGGTTTATTTCAATTCGTATATATGTTCTCTGAACATACCGTATGAATTGACATCTTAGATATAATACTTTCGAAGATTATCAATAATAATTAATAATTTAATTTTTGTAAATACTAATAATATAGTTTATTTAAAAAAAAGGACAAATATGAGATAATTTTTTTTTAATTTGGATGGAGATATATCTATAATCTAATTTTAAAAAAATCAATTTCAAGTCAATTTGAATGGAGATAAATCTATTATCTAATTTTTTTTAATTTCCTTTGTTCCATTCAAAAATTAATTTAAAGTCAATTATATTTAATTTTCCTCATTAAAATTAATTGAACTCTACAAAGGCTAGGCCTTGTTTAATGGAATATTCGAAATATTCAAATCAATTTTTTCATTGAGATTCTGTTTTATTAAACAAAACCGATAAAATTGAAGAATCACCATTTAAGATCTTAAATTTGAGATACTTAAACCCATTTTTATTTAAAAAAAAATCGAATCAATTAATCAAAATTACAAAATTTCTTAGTGAAGTTTACCAAAACTAATCCGTTTGCACTAATGTCGAATTAATCTTATTTATTCTTTTATTTTATATATATATATATATTATTTTTTTTTTCTTAGTTTCGAAGCCATCCACTCCTTGGTGACTTGCTTAGTCATGAAGAAGACCAGACGGTTATATTAATTATATCTACTCACTTTTAATTTTGATATTATGCCTTTAAAATTATTTGAGAAAATAATTTATCTCAAGTAATAATTGAATATAAATTTCATTTAACAGTGCCTTAATTTTATTTTTTTAATCATTTTGTTGTTTGAGTTGTAATCCTGTGAAATTGAGATATGGTGCATTATATAAAATGTAGAATCTCTCTGAGAACCCATATTAATTTTGAGAACAAGACTTTGGCAAAGACGTTCTCTTTCACTGATGAAGGCATAGTCTCCAACAGTTAAAGAAACTCCTATTAACTGGAAGGAGGGCATGGTATGTAATTTCATGTCATCTTTTTACTTCACTTTCAAATGTCACTAAATTTATATATTTTTGGAAGTAAAGTGAGCCAAACATTTATTTAAACCAAAAAAATCATTTTTTGGATTTATTTCTGTAATTGTATATAATATAAAGAGGTTGAAAACTGAACAATTTTTTGGCATGATCATTCCTTATACATAATGAGCTTGAAAAATGATATATTTGGTGCATAAATTTTTGTCTTGTCAAGTAAATGAAGATCAATGGTTAAAAATCATTTAACTAATGGGACCATCCATGGTTAAAAAACAAAAAAAAAAACAAATCCTCTTTTGACCTTAGCAAACTGTATTTTTGAAGTTCGGTTAAGTTTTTAATTTTGCATCTTGGGTAATTAATGATGCTGCTTGTAAATAAATACTAATAGATTTAATTTTTACCCTTTCTTTCTAATGTTGTTCTTTAATTTCCCCTTGATGAAGAACATAGCTAATGGGAGCACCGAGAATGAAAAGAAAGGCAAGAAGCGGCCTTTGGTTGAGCAGAGGTTAGGTTTATTTATTTATTTATTTTTATATTTAAATTTCATCACACCCCCATTCAAATTTCTTAATTTAACGACCCTGCAAAACTAGAAGTATTTCTTTTGTGAAGATATGAAATATTTGATATGTAGTGTTACTACATGGTTATTTTGGAATGGATAATTCAGCTTTCCACGGGGCATAATTGATATGTATATATTTTGTAGATATAACTCGAATTGTTTCTTAATTCTATTGTGATTTGATTTTTAATAATTGTCAACTTTGTCTGACATAGTGACATTGCATTTGTGAATTCTATATAAACTTATTGAATTAAATATCTTGTGCATTTTCTTTATGTGGTTTAGTGAAGCACAAGAAGACGATCAAGGTGAATCACTACAGGACGAGGTAAATTTTACCAAATGGACCTGTTTTTCTTGAAATATTACCGTAGTACAAATGGATGTGTAGTATGGGATTCTTTGAACAATTAATTTGATTATTTAAAAAATATATTATTTAGGTCAAAGCTTGACTACATCATTTAGAAGGGCAAATTGGTTATATCTTTTCTTTTTTTTTCTTATTTTGTAGCAGATAGCTGAAATAATAAAGGAGGATTTGTGGCCTAATCCATTGAAGTACTTTAACAATGTTAGTGTTACATTCTCTCTCTCTCTTCATTATTTAATATATCTCCTTTCCAAAATATTATTTGTTTGTTCTTTTCTACTAAGTTCTGTGTTCCTGCCATTTATTGCAATTCTAATTTTTTTTCAGGAGGCTGATGAAGAACTTGAATGAGAGGAGGGCGAAGAGGTAACTTATTTTTTTCTTTGTCGTATGTTGCTTCAACCAAAAATTTGTTGAACTGTTCAACATGATTTTTATATAAAAATGTACTTGCAGACTAAAATTTTACATATTTTAGAATTATTATACTAATTTTTTAGATAGGTAAAATATCACTACTTTTGAATGGTCTAGAATTTTTTATTTTCAACATATCTAAAAAATAGTAAATTTTTTTTAAAAAATTAAAAATTTGATCTACAAGAACATTTTCATATGTAGATCATGTTGTGAACGGTTCATATCAACAATTTAACCTTTGTAAATGGAAATATTAATCCATAGTATGGATCAATGTACCCTAGCATCACTCTTGTATATTTTTTTTTAATATACTTTGTGAAGGGATCTGAAGGAGAACATGGAGAAGAAGGAGAAGAAGAGGAAGAGGAAGAGGGAGAAGATGAAGAATAATTTAATACTTATTCTCTATGATATATCGATATCCTTATCGACTCATTCGTTGACTCATTCGCTGCGTGATGTCAATGCTAAATGCTAAGTATAAAGTATTCTCCATTGAAACAAGTATGAAAATTGAGACGTCGATCGGAATTGTGGGGGTTCTATTGTAAGGATTAAGTGGTTTAAGTTTTGGTTAGTTTCGTAGCAAAAGAAATTTGTTAGCTTATTATTTATAAGAGATTAATCTTGCTTTGGTAACTTATTAGAGATTTATCATTTAATATATAATATATATATAATACTTGTTCTCTGTGATATCTTCATGTCCTTAATTGACTCATTTGATGTCAAAGCTAAGCGTAAAGTATTCTCCATTTGTTTGTTCTTCCATTGAAACAAATATGAAACATATTTGTTAGCTTATTTATAAGGGATTAATTAATCAAATGTTGACAAGTTTTAAGAATAAAGTTCAAAATTTTAAATCCAACATTTTGAATATGATATTAAGTTTAATAACATACCGAAATTTTTATTAATCGAAATTAAACAAAAAAGTATTGAAAAAGATGAGAGAATCTGAAAAATTTCGAAATGTAAGTGGAACGGGACAGAACAATTTATCCCGTTTCTGTTAATTACTCAATTCACTAACTAAACGAACCAAAAAGAAAAAAAAGAACACTAACTAAACGAACCAAAAAGAAAAAGAAAAAGAAAAAAAAGAGGGACGGTAAGATCTCTCTCGTCCATTGAATAATCTCCCTTGTTGACATAAGCTAGAAAGGAAGTCGCTGTATAAAAGGATTTCATGGTGTAGCCTAAGATACGCTGAATAGCGATAACAAATACACACAAAACAAGAGGAACGAAATCAATTTAGACTTATAGCAATGATTGTTGGAAGGATAAGCAGTGGCAATTTAGACTTTATTCACGACTTTCTTATTGCAGCGACTCCCTTATATATCCTTTCAACTCAACAAATCACTATGAGCGTTCCTCTGCAAAAAATCTTTTGGGCACGGACGGGATATTTGCTACCGTCCCTCATTGATTTTTATAGTTTGGTTTAATTAATTGAGTTTAGGGATTAGATTTTGATTAAGTGGGACGGGATAAATTGTCCCGTCCCTACGGACAGGATAATTTGACCCGTTCTCTTCAGATTTCGAAAATTTTCAGAATCTGTCTTCTTTTCCGATATTTTTTTTATTTAATTTCGATTAATAAAAATTTCGGTATGTTTGGTGTCTGTAAAAATAAAAATAAAAACAAGATATAATGTATGTTAAGTAATATAAAATTTTCAATAGCTTAAAATCAAATGTCCTTAATATATCATCAAAGAATGCTAAAATTATATTAAATCTAATTGTTAATCTCTCTCTATATGAATATCATACCAATAAGTTCTTTGAAACTGCCATTATTCTACCAGCAACATAAAAAAACGAACAATTACAAAGTAAGAACATTACCAAATTGCATTCCATGCTGTAAAAGCAAACTCCATGATTAAGAAAATAGTGTTTTCGAAGTGGCAAAAAAAAAAAAAAAAAAAAAAAACCCATATTCTCAGATCAATAATTTAACCCTCCCAAATTATTTTACTTTACAATAATCCCAATTATGCCCTGCAATTCCACCAAAGAGGTTCCAATCATGAACATTAAAGCTTGTAACTGCCAGTCTGAAAACCTCTTGTACTGGTACGCATCCTGATTGATCAGCTGGTACCGCTATACCTGCTCCTACTGTTCTTGCACTCTCACTAGAGGGCTGAGATGACAGACAAAAATTAATAACAGTAAACAATAAGTAAAATGAAATAAATACACATAAAAGAAACAGTAATATTAGTTACTAATACACAACAAGGCTCTAGGCATGTCATAAAATAAATTAAAAATTATAGGGAAAAAATTAACAGGAGATAATGAGAACATGTTATTGTCAAAATATACTACACTTAAGTATGCTTTGGTTCAGTTCGGCTTAAATCGCATAGGTAATATGTTATGATTCTTTCACTTATCAGAGGATTAATTAAAGCCTTATGTTTTGGGTGAAGGTTTTAACAAAGTAGTTTTGACTTATTGCAGCACATGGATTTTAAAATAAAAACAGACATGCATATGCTTTGTGCACTGCATGAAGCCAAAATTGCTATGCTAAAATCTTTAGACTTGTGTTCTCTAACTCTGTAATCAAGGGTTAATTTTTTAAACAAGGTTAACTGCTCACTTAATTAGCAAGAGTTCATATGCAATGATGAGCACGTCAGTTGAAACATTCTTCAAAGGAATATTTACAATATATGCCTGGAAATTTAAAATATTACAAGTTAATTCATAACATTCTGGTTATTTAAGAAAAAAAAGAAGTAAATATATATAGCACTGATTTACCTGCATTATATTTTTCTGCTCCTCTTCCTCGTTTCCACTTTGAAATAGCCTAAAGAAAAAAAATTAGGTATAACAGTTAATTAGTTATATGTAAATTAGGGGTAATTTCATGAATACCCCTAAAAACATCAAAATTGCCTATTCACCCCTCCAACATTCGTTATATCATATTCACCCTTCTAAATTTAAAAAACTCACAAATTTACCCGATTTATTGACTTCTTTTCTTAAATCTCATTTAAAATTTTTGAGGGGTATACTTGAAATTCCCCTTATATTTTAACATCAGTTTCTTCCTGAAGCAAAGAACTTTGGTCTCAGATCAGTCACTGTCAGTACAGAAACAAACCAGTAAGAGAGAGAGAGAGAGAGAGAGAGAGAGAGGTAACAGTTGGTCCCCTGCAGTCATAAATGATAATGGTGCATTTCCATATTGCATACCAGTAAAATCCGTAAACTCCATAGTACCAGTATGCTCAAGCACCTGTAAAAGGGTAAAAATGGTAACATGCCAACTGAAACATACTCTGTCAAGAAATGAATTACCGAAACAAGGAGCAAATAAATTTACTACAACAATTTAGTCATATTTTTCCTCTTTTATGTTTTCATTCAACAACATATTAGAGTGTTCCTTATTTGCTGACCATTGTTGGTTTATATTGCAATTAAATTTAGTCTTGGTAACACTAATTGTCAAAATTTAGAGCAGAATTGACCAAAATTAGGTTAAATTAATCCTACTATCTAGAATAAATTGATGCTAATAATTTGTATATTATTAGGTTTAATTACCTTGGCTGAGTGAGTAGCTTTCATATACAAAATGAGAAACAAACAATATCTATAAATTGAAAGATTAATATACCATGATATCTGTTGCATCTTGTTCAACAACAAGATTGCACAAAAAGCAAGTCGCACTCTCGTGATCTGCCTCCTCATTCTTCAAATCCAGCAGCTCAAATATGAGGCTCTCATCTCTTTTTGGTCCACAAACACCTTTAGAGAAACAGTCACATAAAACAAATAATTATGAAAAAGGGTCAACAATTTCAATATCAGTAACATTAAAAGGTATGGTAACAATCAGGGGCGGATCCAAGATTTCCGTCAGCATAGGGCACTAATCGGGTTCAAATTTATCAACTAATTGGGTATTAGATAAAAAACAATTAAAATGATAAAAACAATTCAACCCATAAGTTTGCATACTTTTAATTTCAACCCACAATTCATGTATTATTAACATTTAATAGAGCAATTCGCAGATAAAAAAAAAAAATTAGGATTAGTTCTTACCACTAGCAGCCATGGGCCCACAGAGATGGAGGAGATAAGAACTGAGTGAAGAGCGTCTGAGCTGATGAGTGGAGAGTGTGTCGCCGCCTGCATTTGCGTATGAGCGGCCAACCGATTGCTTCCAAGGTTGATTTGTATCAGTGTTTTAATGAAGCTGGAAGTTCGGGCAATTCCAATATTTTTGGGCAGACTTGCAAAATTAAAGTCTCCAGGATAGGACATGATTTCAAGCCCAAAATGTTTATAAGCTCGTGGCACTTGTCAAGGATCAATGATTTAAGTTTAATTAGCTGGCTAAATGATAGGGATTCTGGAACAAAGCAATTGATAATTTGAACTTTCTGGAGGATTGAAAGATTGCCATTAAAAACAGTTTGAGGAACTATGCAGGCTATTATGGTAAAGGTCTGCAAAGTGGGGGGCAGCGGTGTATAACCACTTTCCATCTTTAAACACCAACAACCACCTATCAGAAGTTGCTTGAGATGAGGAAGTGCATACAAACCACCCAGCGATCCTAGATACCAGCAACATTCGATCTTTAGATCTCGAAGGTTCTGCAGAGACTCGAAGACTTGTGCTGATGGAAGTGTGGTTATTGTCATGATGCTTGATAGGTGTAGTTCCTCAATAGTGGTCATTCCTCTCAGGCAATTTGATAATGCTCTATCAGATACACAACAATAGCCAAGATGAAGGTACGTAAGCTTGGCGGGTAATTTCAATTCATTTGCTCGAGTGTTGCATCTGAAAATAAAGTTCATTCGTTGTTGATGACAGTACCACCAGGCTTTGTTAACATTTATATCTACCGAGAGTTCCGGTGCATTACTTTGTGCAGCGTTTTTCATAATTCGCAGTTGCTCTTCACAGTTTTCTGCAGAGCACGTTTGCTCAAAACTTTTGAGTTCATGATAGAGTATATCTTTATTGCACCCGATGCCGTATATCAAAAATTGTCTTTCCATTATGCTCTGGTTTTCATTCACTTGCTGCTCATTCTCGCAAATAAAAATCAAACACGGACAATTACTGATTGATAGCCTAGTAAGGTTTTCTGGAAAAGTAGACAATTCTCTCAAAACCCCTATATTTTTAAGAATAAGTAAAGAGCAATAACGGAATTGATGAAAACTTTGGGGAAGATTTGTCAGAGCATTACAATTATAAAACCTGACATCTTTTATATACTTTATAAAGGAACTTTCCTGCAACCAGGTTGGATATCTTGAGCCCCTATACCCATCAACTGTAAGTCCCTCCAGGTTTGCTGGTGGTTGTAGGACCTCAATAACCTCTGTTTCTAAGCCATTAATTTCGGCTGACTCAACCCACACCAACTCGAGCCTTTTAATTTTGGTCTTATCCTTTAGCCTCACCTGAATGGCTTCATCCTTATCATTGACATTCTCTAGATTTACAATCCTTAGAGAGCCACCAATCTCCTTCAAACATCCTAGTTGTTGTATCTCATATCCTTTTTCTTTTCTCACATGGAATTCATTTAAATGTTGGAGTGAAGTTAATTTGCCTAGGTAAGGTACTGGAGGTAAGGTATAAATGTCACCACCATCACTGTTAAACATGGTAATGCTTCGCAGTTTGATCAAGTTACTTAACTTTGTTGGAAGAGTTTTTACGGATGAGGGTAACTCTAGAAATTGAAGATGGTACAGCTTTGATATTGAATCAGGCACCTCCTCAAATGAACTCTCCCAAGAACTTAGATACCGGAGGTTCCTGAAATCTCCTACAACACTTGGTAGTGTTTTATAGCCCCAAGGGTGTACTACTAATACCCTCAAGTTTCTAAAATTTGTAGATATTTTGGAAATTATTTCATTATTATCATCAATTGATGGGTTTGCCAAGATGATAGTACGCAAGTTACTCAAATTACATATACTAGATAGATTCTCTTTTACATTTTCATCATAAGGTGCATCAATACATACATGTTGAACAGTTGAAGGGATTTCTCTCACAACATTTGTTACCCTAAAACAATCTCCAACAGAGAGCTTTTCTGCAAGATCGTGAAAGAGATCATGCATCATATACCATTTATGAGGAGTATACACTGGGTGAATAATAGAATTTGCTATCATTTTTTGAAAGTATTCCAAACCTATATCGTTAACATTTCTATTATCATCCGAGGGCTGGATAAAATCAAGTGCCACCCAATAAGGCACCAAATCATCATATCTAACACCTTTTGGAAAAACACCAAAAAATAAGAAGCACCGTTGTAATTGCGCATCGAAGTGGTGAAAGCTCCATAACAAAATCTCCATAATGTCGCTCAAGTTGACTTTTTCTAGAGTATCTTGCCAAAACGGGATTTCTAATCGTTCACGTAGTTGGTTACCAACAACCTTAGCTGCCAAAGGCAATCTACTCATTTTTTTGGCAATTTGGTCCACAATATTACTCAAATCATTCTTCAATTGTGGATCGCTGATTAGCAAACCATCCATTGCACGGTATCTCAAAAGTGATGTGAAATCATGAAGAGCCAGATCGCTCAACTCAGTACGCTTCCCAGGTTGTAATACATTAGGAAATGGCCCAGATGAGCGACAAGTAACCAAAATTTTACATGTTCCTCCTCGGGAAGAAAATGGTTTTAAGAGGTCTTCCCAATATTGTTTCTCTCCTGCTTCTCTATTATACCAAACATCATCTAGTACGACCAAGATATTGATAGATTCAGGTAATAATTCTAGGAGCTTTTTTTGTAGAACACTTAAATTGAGTATATCAGGGCATTTCTCTCCCGAGGAACACTCAATCATCTCCTTTGTTCGCTCTATGATATCTAAGTTTCGAGATATGCTTAGCCACATTCTAACAGGAAAGTGTTTCATTACACTTGGATCGTTATAAATGTATTGTGCAAGCGTAGTCTTGCCAACCCCTCCCATGCCGGTTATCGCAATAACCGAGTAACGATCTCCGTTGCGATCTTTGTCATCTAACAGAAAGTTAATTATATCATCACGTTCTCCATTACGACCAAAAACTTTGTGATCAAGGAGTGAGGAGGAGGGGGAACGGTTGTTATTGGCTATTACACCATTTGTGCCCAGTAAATCACGTAATGTCTTGGCTTCTGCTGCAACTTCCTTGAGCTTGTTGAGCCGTTTCAACAACTTTCTCTTTTTAGAAGACATCATAGATGCCTTTTTAACCACCCGACCAACGAACTTTGCAAGGGGTTTGATAATAGGTTTAGAAGAGAGACGTACCAACAGCTTCTTGTCATGTCCTTTGACCTTGCGTTTGAGACGCTCGTACTCGAGCTCATGGAGTATACCCTCAGCGTCATAGTAAGCATTCTTCAGACGGGCCAACCACCTGGTGAGCTGGGCCTTGTGGGGGCTGTGCTGTGCTGCTTGGATGGTGAGCTGGAACTGCGGCACGAGAGTTGTCTCCAAATCTTCGAGGCCTTTGGCAATGTCGCTCCCCAGGTAGGACGTGCTCTTCTCAACGAGATATTTCACGACAGGAGATGCCACCCATCCAAGCCTGGCCAGTGCTGCTGCTTCTGCTATCGGCATGTTTACTTAATTTTACTTGATTTCATAAATTGGAGTCTGGAGAGTGGAGAGAGAGAGAGAGAGTGGAAGTAGATTTTCAAAAAAAAGAGAGAGAGAGAGTGGAAGTTCAGTGTAACTAATTATCTCGGTTCAATGGCCACAGTTAGAATCTTTTGAGTTATCAAGATTAGGTAGCTGTCTCCTCCATGCCCCACTGTCTCCTCCAATAATTCATACCCAGTTGAGTCTATCTTCAATTAAAGCCAACTTTTTTCTCTGTTATTCATTAATATTGGGATCAGTATCTGCTGTTGTTGAATATTAATATAGAAAAACAGGGTCCAATTTTTCATTAGTCCCAATAGTTTAGTATAGCGAACGGTTGGGTCCAATTTTTCATTAATACTGCCCTACATATTAAAACTTTGAGGATATTGGAATTTATTTTATGTTTACATTTTTAGTTAGTTTTTTGAGTAATTTTATCTTGTATTGTTGGATGAGAGCATGAAATTAACATCAATCTGGGTACAGCAATGACATAAATGGTAAAAGGTAAAAACATAAGAAGAATATATATATATGCACATACATGAAAGTAGAAACTTCTCTTTTTCTATATATTAAACTTGGTGTGGAAAGAGTATATAATGATTTTTTTTTGGACAATTTGAGGTAAAATTTACCAATCATTTTATTAAGAAACCAGAATAATTCAAGATAATAAGATATTAAATTTTTGAAACCATTACCAGTTACAAGGGATGCAATTAGGCCAGGTCGACGGAGCACACACTACTACGGAATTAACCTCTATACTAACGCCCATTTTCTAACAGTTAAAACCAATCTAAGTCTGAAATTATTCTTAAGAAATAAATGGTAAATTTAATTTTATTCACAGTTCTACACTAAATCAAATCATCTTTCTTATATTTTGAAAAGGCACAACTCAAACAACAATTCTTGTTCACACTATATTTGATGAATCATCAGTCCAAAGCCAAAATCGGTTTGTATTGCACAAAACATTTTTCAAACATAACACGCATGGTCCAGCGAGAAGAGAATTACAATGGAATATTTGGAGAATTTTGTTCTCGAACTAAAGAATTGGTATTTACAATTTTACTTGAATCATTTTAAAAAGTAAGCAGACAATCTTTTCAAAAGAAATTGTTGAAAAGTTAAAGATGCGTATTCCTTTTGACTGCTTTTAGGCCATCAGAAAATGGGTGGTGGCCCTGGTCCAATTGTTTATTGAATAAATGACGCTTTTCTGATGAGTATAGCTTTGCTTTTCTTTACTGTGCATTTGTGCTTCTGTGCTTAATTATTCCTCCATTATTGCCACCATCCATGATTGCGGGATGTACTGTGCATTTGGCTTTTTCCTTTTTCCTTTTCTTTTTTTTGCCTTGGTAGTGGTGCTTATTGGAAATGACAAACACTTAACAAGTAGCTAGCAAATTTTTGTTTTTGTTGTATACACGTACCCAATTGTAGATTGAGAGCACAGTTTTAGAATGAAGATATCAAATGGCAAAGATTGGTTGATTAATAAGCGAAGATAGAAAGTGGCAAACATTGGGCCGGCATTTTTTTCCATAACCAAAAAATTAAATAATATAATATTAATAACCAAATTTTAAAAAATATTTTATCCATAACCAGACCGCCCAAACGTGGGGCGGTCCACTGTGCAGACCAAATCGCTCCCCTGTGGGGCAGTCTAAATTTTTTTTTTTTTTTTTTTAAGGATTTGAATTTTCAATCTAAATAATGAATGTATTTTTTTTGAAATTATAGATATGAAATAAATGGGTAACTTGACTAATCTAGGCCGTCGGCAAAAGAATTTTCATGCATAATTGACTTTTCAGAAATAATTTTCTCCAGACTGAACTGAGCGGTGCTTCGAAAACTCAGAAATAATTTTAATGCGATGATGGATACATAACAATATATGCCCAAGTCCGCAATTTCTAAGGAAAATGGTTCACAACATAAGTTAATTGAATAACTTACAAATATAAATACAATATTTATTGAATTAACTCTTCATGCGTCCGAACAGACCAAGTCTACTTCTTAGGATTCTGGAAGTGGATGACGGCGCGACACTAGCAGTTGTAGAGCCCTGACTACTACCTGAGTGGCTTCCCTGACTGGGTCGCCTGCTTCCAGAACGCCCCGCATCGGCAACCATTCTAGCATTCTCTCTTTTGTTGGCTTCGTTTATTGCCTCTGCAATGCATTTCATTGAACATTAAGTATCAATATTTAAATTTAATTTCAAATAATTTTTAAGTTGTGTACGATCATCTACATACCTCTAATCTGCCTATCAGTAGTCGAACGGTGAGCCTCATGTCCCACTCGCCGACCTTGCATCCTGTCCATTTTCATTACGCGCTGTTTGTGTTTCCTCCTCCCCTTCCTGATTCATTTCTTATCAGGAACCACCGTAGGTCCAAGGTAGTATGGCCACTGGTACTGGTTGGGGTAGCTGTGAAATGATTTCAACTCAATAGAAAAGAATTGAATTCATCTTAACTTCTTAATTGAAAAGTATGTATAACAGTAGAAATGATGTCATCAGAACTATTCCCGACTTTTGGCTTGCTGCTGTAAGCTCACTTTTCAAAATTATTACAAATTTCTCTGAATTTTAGGAAACCAATCCATGAATTGTGGAAAAATACTGTTCAAATTTGGACAAAAGTTTCCCTTTTTATCTAACCAAAATTCTCATGTTATCACTTTTTGTGATAATGAAGAATGTATAATAATTGTATTAATTTATGAAAAAAAATATTAAAATTTCTCTGAATTGGAATCATCTTTTCATGGTTAATTGCATGGGCGGTTATAGTATTGATACCCGTTACTAATGCAAAATAGGCAAATTTGAAAGTTTTAGAAACAAAACTATGAATTCATGAACAATACTATTCAAATTTCGACATAGTTTCCCTTTTCGAACTACCCCAAATATTTCATTTATCATTTTTTTTGTTATAACAAACAATATTGCTGGATTACTGTTTACTAATGACACCTGTGTTGACTCTTAGTAAATGTTCCATATCCAGAGTAATGGTATAATTTGATATTAATTTCTGAAATTTTGTAATTTTGATTAATCTATTTAACAAAAACTTTTTGATATATGTATTTTTTTGTTTTGTAGTTTCTAAGCCATCCACTCCTTGGTGACTTGCTTAGTGAAGAAGACCAGAAGGTAATAATATATCTACTCACTTTTAATTTTGATATGATGCCATTAAAATTATATGAGAAATAATTTATCTCAAAGTAATAGATAATTGAAATTTTCTTGGTTTCTGAAAAATGTTAGATTTTCAAGCACTTGGTTTCTTTGGATGTTGAAGACTGTAAAGATCTGAAATCAGGCTACTCCATTATACTGGTAAGTTACAAGTTTTAATTAACACTTTAATTATATAAAAAAATTGGTACACAAAACATATAGTGCAAATGGATGCGTAATTTGATTAATTAAAAAAAAAAATATTTAGGTCAAAGCTTGACTACATGTTTCATTTAGAAGGGCAAATTGGTTATATCCTTCCTTTTTTTCTTATTTTGTAGCAGATAGCCGAAATAATGAAGGAGGATTTGTGGCCTAATCATTGAAGTATTTTAACAGTGTTAGTGTTACATTCTCTCTCTCTCTTCATTATTTGTGGCCTAATCATTGAAGTATTTGTTAGCTTATTTATAAGAGATTAATCTTTCTTTGGTAACTTATTAGAGATTTATCATTTAATATATTATATATATTTAATACTTATTATCTCTGTCCTTAATTGACTCGTTTGATGTCAAAGCTAAGCGTAAAGTATTCTCCATTTGTTTGTTATTCCATTGAAACAAATATGAAACAAATTTGTTAGCTTATTTACAAGGTGTTAATCAAATGTTGACAAGTTATAAGAACGATGTTCAAAATTTTAAATCCAACATTTTGAATATGATATTAAGTTAGTAACATATAGTGTCTGTAAAAATTTTCAATAGCTTAAAATCAAATGTCCTTAATAAATCATTAAATAATGCTAAAATTATATTAAATCTAATTGTTAATCTATCTATATATGAATATCATACCAATAAGTTCTTTGAAACTGCCAGTATTCTACCAACAACATAAAGAACGAATAATTACAAAGTAAGAACGTTACAAAATTGCATTCCATGCTGTAAAGGCAAACTCCATGATTAAGAAAATGGTGTTTTCCAAGTAGCAAAAAAAAGGAAAAATAAAAAGCCCATTGTCAGATCAATAATTTAACCCTCCCAAATTATTTTACTTTACAATAATCCCAATTATGCACCTGCAATTCCACCAAAGAGGTTCCAATCATGAACCTTAAAGCTTGTAACTGCCAGTCTGAAAACCTCTTGTACTGGTATGCATCCTGATTGTTTGGCTGGTACCGCTATACCAGCTCCTACTGTTCTTGCACTCTCACTCAGTGGGCTGAGATGACAGGCAAAAATTAATAACAATAAACAGTAGTAAAATGAAATAAATACACATAAAAGAATGATGATAACAACCCCAAGAAACAGTAATATTAGTATCTAGTAAACAACAAGACTCTAGGCTCACTTATCAGAGGATTAATTAAAGCCTTATGTGTTGGGTAGAGGAATTAACAAAGTAGTTTTGACTTATTGCAGCACATGGACTATAAAATAGAAACAGCCTTGCATATGGCTTATGCGCTGCATGAAGCCAAAATTGCTATGCTAAAATCTTTAGACTTGTGTTGTCTTAACTCTGTAATCAAGGGTTAACTACTCACTTAATTAGTAAGGGTTCATATGCAGTGATGAGCATATACGTCTGAATATTTGCCAAATACATCTGGAAATTTAAAATATTACAAGTTAATCATAACATTCTGGTTATTAAGAAAAAAAGAGAGGAAAATAGAAGTAAATATCTATAGCTCTGATTTACCCACATTATATTTTCTTCTCTTCTTCCTCGCTTCCACTTTGAAATAGCCTAAAGAAAAAAATTTAGGAATAACAGTTAATTAGGTATATGTAATTTAGCAGTAATTTTATGTATACCCCTCAAAAACATCAAATTACCTTTTCACCTCTCCAAAATTCGTAATATCACATTCACCCTTCTAAATGTAAAGAACTCACAAGTTTACCCAATTTATTGACTTTTCTATTAAATCTCATTTAAATTTTTTGACAGATATACATGAAATTCCCCTTATATTTTAACATCAGTTTCTTCCTGAAGCAAAGAACTTTGGTCTGAGATCAGTCACTGTCAGTACAGAAGCAAACCAGCAAGAGAGAGAGAGAGAAAGGTACCAGTTGGCCCACTGCAGTCATATATGGTAACAGTGCATTACCATATTGTGTACCAGTAAAATCCGCAAGCTCCATAGTACCAGTATGCTCAAGCACCTGTAAAAGGGTAAAAAAGGTACCATGCCAACTGAAGCATACTCTGTCAATAAATGAATTACCGAAACAAGGAGCAAATAAATTTACTAGAACATTTTTTTTCCTCTATTATGTTCATTCCACAACATATTAGAGTGTTCCTAATATTCTGGCCATTGTTGGTTTATATTGCAATTAAATTTAGTCTTGGTAACACTAATCGGCAAAATTTAGAGCAGAATTGACCAAAATTATGTTAAATTAATTCTACTATCTAGAATAAATTGAGGCTAATAATTTGTATATTATTAGGTTTAGTTACCTTGGCGGAGTGAGCAAGTTTCATATACAAAATGAGAAACAAACAAGATGTAGAAATTGAAAAATTAATATACCATGCTATCTGTTGCATCTTGTTCAACAACAAGATCGTGCAAAAAAAACAAGTGGCACTCTCATGATCCGCCTCCTCATTCTTCAAATCCAGCAGCTCAAATATGAGGCTTTCATCTCTTGGGTGGTAACAATTAGGGACGGACATATATGTAAGAACAATTAGGGACAGCCATTGAAAATGCACAAGATATTTAATCCCTTGTAACAATTAGGGAATACTTTACGCTCCATTTGTTTGTTCTTCCATTGAAACAAATATGTAACATTGTTTTTAACTAATTGGGTACTAGATAAAAAAAACAATTCAGCCCATAATTTTACGTACTTTTAATTTCAATCCACAATTCATGTATTATTAACTTATAATAGAGCAATTCGCAGATAAAAAGAAATTAGGATTAGTTCTTACCACTGAGCGAAGAGCGCATCCGACCGGAGGAGTGGAGAGCGCAGGCACCCACGTTGGCGTATGACCGGCCAACCGATTGCTTCCATGGTTGATTTGTATCAGTCAAGAAATAAACCAAATTTCAGGGGGACAACTCGCTAGTGAAATTATTTCCATTTAGTGATAATGTCTTAAGAGACTTTAACTGACTAAAATTTCAAGGAATCATACCTTCTAACATGTTATCATCAACGTACAGCTGTGTGAGGTGTTCGGGTACGCACGTACTGCTCACTGAATTCGAAGTCTGAACTGCTCATTGGCATCTGAGGCATTACTCACTGGGAAGATTCTGGCGTCTGACACAGGTGCAGTGTCACTGGTTTGTGTTTTTCCTTCTGTGTATGAGAGAGTTACTTGTTGTCATTTTTCTCCTGAATCAACACTCACACCTTATAGACCATCTTTTTATTTTTTCTTCGGCTAGGCTGAGCTGTGAAAATTCAGGGATATGCCTGGTTGTGATAAAATATTACTATTGGGCTGTAAAAAAATTCAAAATCCAGAGGTGAGAGAGAGAGAGAGAGAGGGGCAAAAGGGGTGAAATTTTAACCTTTTTGAAGATCGGTGATCAATCCCTCTCTATGTAATCATCATCATCTGACCAATCATCATAGGCACGTCTAGAGTCCCCCACACTCTGCTGCCAACTGGGGCCCACTGCAAAGTTTCTCCAACCTCCATTAGACACTGACGGGGTCATCATAGGTCAAGCTCTGTTAGTGGAAGGCAAATCCATGACCGAGTGGAGGTACATAGATCCCGCCTGAAATGTTAGTAGCGGACATGGTGAGTGAGGTGCTAGGGTTTAGGGTTTGGAAAGTAGGTGAAGAAATGGGGAGGCATGAAGGGGTGTCCGTTGGAGGAGGAGAAAAGGCATTGTACGCTCTCGCTATCATCCTCTGTCTGTGTGTGGTTTTGTCCGAGGGGATTTAATTCTACCTTTTGAAGCAAAATGATGTGAAAAGTACCTGAGAACAGACATTTGTAAGTAATGGCTTGATATTTGTAAAACTTTGCTTGTTTTTAATATTTAGCCATTCAGGTTTGCATATATTGAGTTCTCTTGCCAGAATATGTAGAGCTCAGACCAAAACAATTTGGCTATCTTATTTAACGTGAAATCCTACCACCTAAGGTAACAAAATATTTCTGTTTGGATCTGGACCATCCAATCAGAATCCACACAACTAAAGCGACCCCGTGTGTTCCACCCCGGGACGGATTGGCCTAAATTCCGACCGGACGACCGTGATACAAGCAAAAATATTTTGTTACCCCAGACATCTATTTCAAGCAAAAACATCAGCAATTCCATTTTTGGGACATCTATGTTTCATTATTTAACTAAACTAATAATTATTATTCCTTCGAGTTATTCTTTTTCCCTTTCTTGTTTAGGTTGTTAGTACAATTTTTGTATTTTTGTAATCTAATTGATCTCCCAACTGGAGATCACCTACCTGATTTTAATGTTATTGCTCAAAAGGTTTTGTAAATGCAATGATTGTTCACCCAAATATCGTGTGAAGAACACAAAAATGGAAACAACTAAAAATAAAAATAGACGACAAAGGGAGCAAAAAGAAGAAGAAAAAAAAGAACGGAGAGAAAAGAGAGGAAATACCTTTATTTACTGTAAAATGGGGACAGTCTAGATTGTATGCATTGAATCATTGAATCTGTCTCCATTGTATGCCTTGAATCTTGTGCCAGTCTAGACCGTTTTGTTGACACTGTTCCCTTAACACTGGGCAATTACCTATTTTAATGCGTTTGACTGAAGCTGGCAGTTCGGGCAATTCCAATATTTCTGGGCAGTCTTGCAAAATTAAAGTCTCCAGGATAGGACATGATTTTAAGCCCAAAATGTTTATAAGCCGGTTGCACTTGACAAGGATCAATAATTTAAGTATAATTAGCTGGCCAAATGATAGGGATTCTGGAACAATGCAATTGATAATTTGAACATTCTGGAGGAATGAAAGATTGCCATTTAAAACAGTTTGAGGAACTATGCACGCTCTTATGGTAAAGGTCTGCAAAGTGGGGGGCAGCGGTGTATAACCACTTTCTATATTTAAACACCAACAACCTGTTATCAGAAGTTCCTCGAGATGAGGAAGTGCATGCAAACCACCCAGTGATCCAAGATACCAGCAATGTTTGATCTTTAGAACTCGAAGGCTCTGCAGAGGCTCGAAGACTTGTGCTGGTGGAAGTGTGGTTATTGTCATGATGCCTGATAGGTGTAGTTCCTCAATAGTGGCTATTCTTCCCAGGCAATTTGATAACGCTCTATCAGATACACAACAATAGCCAAGATGAAAGTAGGTAAGCTTAGCAGGTAATTTCAATTCATTTGCTTGATTGTTGCATCTGAAAATAAAGTTCATTCGTTGTTGATGACAATACCACCATGCTTTGTTAACATTTACATCTACCGAGAGTTCCGGTGCATTACTTTGTGCAGCGTTTTTCATAATTCGCAGTTGCTCTGCATAGTTTTCTGCAGAGCATGTTTGTTCAAAACTTTTGAGTTCATGATCGAGTATATCTTTAAAGCTCCCGATGAAGCGGGTCAAAAATTGTGTTTCCATTATGCTCTGGTTTTCATTCACTTGCTGCTCATTCTCGCATATAAAAATCAAACATGGACAGTTACTGATTGATAGCCTAGTAAGGTTTTCTGGAAAAGTAGACAATTCTCTCAAAACCCCTATATTTTTAAGAATAAGTTCGGAGCAATAACGGAATTGATGAAAACTTTGGGGAAGATTTGTCAGAGCATTACAGTTGTAAAACCTGACATCTTTTATATACTTTATAAAGGAACTTTCCTGCAACCAGGTTGGATATCTTGAGCCCCTATACCCATCAATCGTGAGTTCCTCCAAGTTTGCTGGAGGTTGTAGGACCTCAATAACCTCTGTTTCTAAGCCATTAATTTCGGCTGACTCAACCCACACCAACTCGAGCCTTTTAATTTTGGTTTTATCCTTTAGCCTCACCTGAATGGCTTCATCCTTATCATTGACATTCTCTAGATTTACAATTCTTAGAGAGGCTCCAATTTCCTTCAAACATCCTAGTTGTTGTATCTCATATCCTTTTTCTTTTCTCACGTGGAATTCATTTAAATGTTGGAGTGAAGTTAATTTGCCTAGGTAAGGTACTGGAGGTAAGGTATAAACTTGACCATCATCACTGTTAAACATTTTAATGCTTCGCAATTTGATCAAGTTACTAAACTTTGGTGGAAGTGTTTTTACGGACGAGGGTAACTCTAGAAATTGAAGATGGTATAGCTTCGATATTGAATCAGGCAACTTCTCAATTGAATTTCGGCAAGAACATATAAACCGGAGGTTCCTACAATCTCTTGGCAGTGTTTTATAGTCCCAATGGTCTACATCTAATACCCTCAAGTTTCTAAAATTTGTAGATATTTTGGAAACTATTTCAGCATTATAATCAATTGATGGGCTTCTCAAGATGATAGTACGCAAGTTACTCAAATTACATATACGAGATAGATTCTCTTTTAGATTTTCATTATAAGGGGCACCAATATATACATGTTGAACAGTTGAAGGGATTTCTCTCACAACATTTGTTACCCTAAAACAATCTTCAACAGAGAGATTTTCTGCAAGATCGTGAAACAAATCGTGCATCATATACCATTTATAACGACCAGATTGCAGTACTGGGTGAATAATAGAGTTTGCTATCATTTTTTGAAAGTATTCCGCACCTATATCATTAACATTTCTATTATCATTTGAGGGCTGGATAAAATCAAGTGCCACCCAATAAGACACCAAATCATCATAACTACAACCTTCTGGAAAAACACCACAAAATAAGAAGCACTGTTGTAATTGCGCATCGAAGTGGTGAAAGCTCCATAACAAAATCTCCATAATGTCGCTCAAGTTGACTTTTTCTAGAGTATCTTGCCAAAACGAGATTTCTGGTCGTTCACGCAGTTGGTTACCAACAACCTTAGCTGCCAAAGGCAATCTACTCATTTTTTTGGCAATTTGGTCCACAATATTACTCAAATCATTCTTCAATTGTGGATTGCTGATTAGCAAACCATCCATTGCACGGTATCTCAAAAGTGATGTGAAATCATCAAGTGCCAGATCGCTCAACTCAGTACGCTTGCCAGGTTGTAATACACTAGGAAACGGCCCAGATGAGCGACAAGTTACCACGATTTTACATGTCCCTCCTCGGGAAGCAAATGGTTTTAAGAAGTCTTCCCATTGTTTCTCTTCTGCTCTATCATACCAAATATCATCTAGTACGACCATGATATTGTTAGATTCAGGTAATAATTCTAGGAGCTTTTTTTGTAGAACACTTAAATTGCGTAGATTAGGGCATTTCTCTCCCGAGGCACACTCAATCATCTCCTTTGTTCGCTCTATGATATCTAATTTTCGGGATATGCATAGCCACATTCTAACAGGAAAGTGTTTCTTTACACTTGGGTCGTTATAAATGTACTGTGCAAGCGTAGTCTTGCCAACACCTCCCATGCCGATTATCGCAACAACCGAGTAACGATCTCCAATGCAATTTTTGTCATCTAACAGAAACTTAATTATATCGTCACGTTCTCCATTGCGACCAAAAACTTGGTGATCAAGGAGTGAGGAGGTGGGAGAACAGTTTTTATCGGCTATTACACCATTTGTGCCCAGTAAACCACGTAATGTCTTGGCTTCTGCTACAACTTCCTTGAGCTTGTTCAGTCGTTTCAACAACTTTTTCTTTTTAGAAGACATCATAGATGCCTTGTTAACTACCCGATCAACAAACTTTGCAAGGGGTTTGATAATAGGTTTAGAGGAGAGACATACCAACAGCTTCTTGTCATGTCCTTTGACCTTGCGTTTTAGACGCTCGTACTCAAGTTCGTGGAGGATAGCTGATGTCTCCTTATTTTGCCTAATTTGCAACCCAATTTTACATCCGAACTTGTGCCTTAAAGCCTGAAAATGTGGACTTTTCGTCTAAATATCTTTAGAATGTGGTACTGCTATGTTTTGTTTCTTGTTTTACAGGAAAAGGGCGAAATTCTGGATCTGACAACTCTCCATACGGTCCGTATAGGTTTCCATACGGTCCGTACAAGATCAGCCCAACCACACAGAAGGTTCCACAGCAAGAGGCAAGAATTCTCCAAGGCAAGGTCAAGTATACGGTCCGTATAGACTTTTCATACGGACCGTACAAGCTATTTCGGAAACCCAGGCTGGAATTGGAAACAGAGACAGCTGGGGAGGCCGAAAAGGAAGGCTTTGAAGAGGCAATTTCGGGCATTAAGGGGGACGATTCGAGATCTTTTGACTCATTCTGGGTGCTTGGGAGACAAGGAAGAACTTGGGGAAGAAGAAGAGGAAGTTCTACAACGGATTCTTCGATTTTCTTCTATAGTTTTGCCATGAACTCTTTTATTACTACTGTTTTGTGTTATTTTGAGATTATGAGTAGCTAAATTTAATGTTTCTAGGGTTAAGATGTAGTTGACGCTTGGTTTTACTTGTTTGCTACTGGATTATGTGTTGAATGCTTAGTTTTTATCTTGTTGTGTAGTATTTTAATTGCTTGGTTTTGCTTGCTTGAGTTTGATTAGTCATCCCGTTAGATGAATGCGCACGTCTAATAGTTAGGAACCAAGTCTATGACACTTAATCCAACTGAACCAAGTATATGAGGTAGATCTACGGATCAAGAAGTACTGAAAGGGAAACTTTCCTCGAGGCGAAAGTCCTTGGATACCTTTAGTAAACCGACAAGTGACTTAGATAACTTAGTCCAAAATTACGAAAGTTGAGGGTTAACGCATCTAAGAGGGGAGTAGTTGAGTCCGGTAAATCGGGTTCTAAGCCAAAATTGCGAACGCTGAGGTGAGGAACTTAGACCTGGTCGATGGAAACCCTAGGCAAAAGCACCAACACAGAAACAGTTGGCTGCAGTATTCACTCGGGGGCCTATACGGACCGTATAGGATTCTATACGGGCCGTATACCCTGGGGCCAGGCAGATACGAAATCTGACACCCTGGAAACCCTTTTTATAATTTGAAAAACAACTTTTAATCTTGTTTTAATTGTTTCAATCATCATTTCAATCAGTAGAATTGTTACAAACCAACAAACCAACTTCTCTTCACTTCTAGAATTTTAGTAGATTTGAGTAGAGTCCGGTCTTTTTATTCCGTCCCTGTGGATACGATACCCGACTATACCAACGGTGGGGCTGTGCACTTGCAGTCTTAACCAGAGGTAGAACTCGAGTTTTAAAAGGTACGGCTCATTGTCTCGAAACTTGGGAGTGCATTTCTGGTGCGAACAAGTTTTTGGCGCCGTTGCCGGGGACGGCAACTAAAAATTACTAGACTTTTTCTTATTTTTACTTAATTCTAGATTTTAATTTTACTTTTTCCTTTTTTTTTTTTTTTTCTTTTTCCATCTTCTCAGGAACATACTGGAAGGTTCACAGCCCAAGAACCACTACAATCTCAGAAGCAAAGGGCAGACTTCCATCACAGTAGTTCCAGCACCACCACATCTGTCGCCTCTGCGTACGGCCCGTACAAGACTTATACGGACCGTACAACCCGACAACAGAGAGACAGACCCAGAAACAGGCACCATGTCCCAAAACGGAGACGAGCATGGACCACAAGTCCAGGAGCAACTCTCAGATGATGAAGGGGGAGACTTTGTGCCAAGGACATTGCGAGAGTTCAATGTCCCACGAGCTGGAGATGTCAGAGGGGCAATCCGACTGCCAAGGGTTGTCGGCAACCAACCCAACTTCAATCCGGGCGTTGTCAATATTGTCCAGCAGAACACATTCCATGGCATGGATCATGAGGATCCACATGCCCATGTTCAGACTTTTCTCGAGTGTTGTGCAACCATTAAAATTAATGGCGCAACCAATGATTACATTAGACTTGCTTTGTTTCCTTTCACTCTTAGGGATAAGGCAAAGAAATGGTTAGGGTCATTACCTAGGGATTCTATCACCACTTGGAGAGAACTGTCCAAAATGTTTTTGACCAGATTTTTCCCTCATAAAAGAACTGCCAAAGTTAGGACCCAACTGACCAGTTTCAAACAAAGGTCTGATGAAATGTTGAATGAGGCATGGGAACGGTTTAGGGAATTGCAATACTCTTCTCCACATCATGGTATTCCCGATTGGTTACTTATTCAGTCTTTTTATGCTGGTTTGACTGATAGTTCTCGTACTTCTGTTGATGCAGTTGCAGGTGGGGCTCTCCTAGACCGAGAGACAACCGATGCAATCAACTCCGATTGACAAAGATAGCAACCAACCAACAGTGGTCAGGCGGGAAAGCGCTCGTGCAACCGGGAGCGGCCGCCTTGAGGTCGACCCGGATCACGGCCCTTACCGCCAAATTGGATGCCATGCGAAGGCTTTTGACAAGATGACTGTCAAGGCACTTGGTGATCAACAGTAGAAATCTTGTGTCATGTGCGGAGATGAGGGGCACTTGTACGAGCATTGTCCACTCGCGCAGAGAGATGAGGAACCCGAGCAGGTCAACTCTCTCAACAACGAGCCATCCTACTTTCCGAAACCTCCCTTTAACCGGTCCTACTCCAAGGACCAGAATGATCAACAAGCATGGAGGTGGAAGAATGGGAACCCCGCACCTTTCAACAACAACTCTTCCAGCAGCAACAACAATCGAAATTTCTACAATAATGCTGCTTTCAACAACTCGAACAATCGCGCACCATACCAAGGACCATCTAAACCCTATGTTGCTCCCGTCGTGACCGACTTCATGCATGAGCAAGGGAAGATGAACCAAATGATTTTTGAGCAGATGCAACAAATCAGTGCTCAGCTGGCGTGTTTGGCCAATCAAAACAAGCAGAATGAGTCTCACACCACTGCCGGCCAAATACCACCCGGGAGGTTGCCAGGCCAACCAGAGATCAATCCCAGAGGAGAAGCTAAAGCTGTTACTTTGCGAAGTGGGACACAATACAAAGGACCAGCCATGCCTGTTGAACCAGAAGCTGAGTGTACGGTCCGTACAGATCCCATACGGCCCGTACAAGTCGACCTACCTGTGATTCCTGAGCAGCCAGAACCTGTTCAGAGTGAAGTTGAGACTGAGAAGACCGATCACACGGTCCGTACAGAAATCGTGCGACCCGTACAAGCTGAATCCGACAAGCAGAGAAAAAAGGCGACTGAGAAACCACCACCTTACCGGCCACCTGTTCCATTCCCACAGAGGCTAGCTGAAACCCGACTCAATGAACAATTCTCCAAGTTTGTTGAGGTGATCAAACAATTGCACATTACCATTCCGTTCACCGATGCTTTGACTCAAATGCCAACCTATGCTAAGTTTCTCAAGGATATCCTATCTAACAAGCGAAGCTTGGGGGGGCGTGAGACGGTGAAACTGACCGAACAATGCAGTGCGATCTTGAGGAGTGAACTTCCTCCCAAACTGGAAGATCCGGGTAAATTCTCCATTCCATGCACCATAGGAAAAGCCACCATTCGACGAGCTCTATGCGATTTGGGGGCTAGTGTAAGTCTCATGCCACGCTCTATCTTTGACCGCTTGGGTGTGGGAGAACTTAAACCCACAAGAATGACTCTACAACTTGCGGATTCCTCGATGAGACTACCACTCGGCATAGTGGAAGATATACCGGTCAAAGTCGGTAAGTTCTATGTGCCCGGTGATTTTGTTGTGATGGAAATGGAGGAGGACAAAGAGGTCCCAATCATCTTAGGACGGCCGTTCTTGAGAACCGCTGGAGCACTCATTGACGTAAAGAACGGGACCTTGACCTTGAACATTGGGGATGAGAAGGTTCACTTCCACATTGACCGAGCAATGAAGTACCCCGCTCAAAACGAAGCATGCTACATGGTTGATGTGATTGATGAATTGGTTGAAGAAAATTTCTTGGAGCAAGTCAACAACTCGCTAAGGTATCACTTTGACTTTCTATCTGATTTGCAGGTTGAAACAAGCGAGTTCGAATCAATCTGTGCAGCAGGCACAGCATCTGTCTGTCCAGACGAAACATCATACGGACCGTATCCAGAAGATACGGATCGTACATCAAGCGAATTGCAACCAGAAGGGCTGGAGATTGAGAAAGAACCTGAAGCTCAAACTGAGACTGTGGCATACGGACCGCACCAGGATCATACGGACCGTACAACTGCCCAGACAGAGCAGATCACTCCTGAACTGAAACCTCTCCCAGCCAATCTCAGGTATGAATTCCTTGATTCAGAAAAGACATGCCCTGTTATTGTGAATGCAGGATTGACCCCTGATCAAACCGCCAAACTCTTGGAGAAGTTGAGAGCTCACAAGGGCGCGATTGGATACTCTATAAAGGACTTGAAGGGGATTGATCCGACCATTTGCACACACAGGATCTTGCTAGAAGATGACCACAAGCCTTCAGTGGAACACCAAAGACGACTCAACCCGAATCTGAAAGAGGTAGTAAAGAAAGAAATTTTGAAACTTCTTGAAGCAGGTATTATCTACCCAATTTCTGACAGCAAATGGGTGAGCCCCGTCCATGTGGTTCCCAAGAAAGGGGGTGCAACAGTGGTGAAAAACGAGAAAGATGAGATGATCCAAACTCGTGTTGTGACCGGTTGGAGGATGTGCATTGACTACCGGAAGCTCAACACTGCTACACGCAAAGATCACTTTCCGTTGCCATTTGTTGATCAACTTCTTGAAAAGCTTGCAAATCACTCTTATTTTTGTTATCTTGATGGTTATTCTTGATTTCTTTCAAATACCCATTGACCCGCAGGACCAAGAAAAGACCACTTTCACATGCCCATATGGTACCTACGCATACCGTAGAATGCCCTTTGGTCTTTGTAATGCACCTGCGACCTTTCAAAGAGCCATGATGTCCATCTTTTCTGATTTTGTTGAGAAAGAAGTTGAAATTTTCATGGATGATTTTTCTGTTTATGGTAATTGCTTTGACTCTTGTTTGATTAATTTGTGTAAGATTTTGCAGAGATGCGAAGAGGTGAATTTGATCCTCAACTGGGAGAAATGCCATTTCATGGTCCAAGAGGGAGTTGTCTTGGGACATGTGGTAACCTCAAGAGGGATTGAGGTTGACAAGGCAAAGATTGAGGTAATTGAGAAACTTGAGATCCCTACGAATGTCAAAGGGGTTCGAAGTTGTCTCGGACATGCAGGTTTTTATCGCCGCTTCATCAAGGACTTCTCTAAGATCGCAAAACCACTGACCAATCTACTCATCAAAGATTCTGATTTTGTTTTTACTGATGATTGTGTTAAGTCTTTTTGCAGTTTGAAGGAAGCTCTGATTTCTGCACCTATCTTGCAGCCACCCGATTGGTCGTTGCCTTTTGAGTTGATGTGCGACGCCAGCGACTATGCAGTCGGAGCAGTTCTTGGGCAAAGGAAGGACAAAAAGCCGTGTGCAATTTATTATGCTAGCAAGGTGCTAGATCCGGCCCAAATGAATTACACTACCACCGAGAAGGAGCTTCTCGCGATTGTGTTTGCTCTTGACAAGTTTAGATCGTATCTGGTTGGCTCAAAGATAGTGGTCTACACCGATCATGCCGCGTTAAGGTACCTTTTGAGCAAGAAAGATGCAAAACCTAGACTAATAAGATGGATTCTTCTTTTGCAGGAGTTTGATCTGGAAATCAGGGACAAGAAGGGAGTCGAGAACTCTGTGGCGGACCACCTATCCCGTCTTCATTGGGAGGAGGATACCACGGTTAAACTGCCAATCAATGACTCATTTCCTGATGAACAACTCCTTGCAATTCGTTCTGAACTGGAGGACATCCATACAGCCTGCACACAAATTCATACAGTCTGTGCGATCCAGAATACGGACCGTACAGCCCTCCATACGGACCGTACAAATTTCCAACAGAAGCAGCAAGCTCCCTGGTATGCCGATATTGCAAACTATCTGGTTTCTGGAGTCTTCCCTGCCGACATGTCCTTCCAGCAAAAGAAGAATCTCAGGTCTGATGCCAAGTTTTACTTTTGGGATGAGCCCTACCTCTTCAAAGTCGGAATTGATGGCATATTCCGACGATGCGTTCCACACGAAGAAACAGGCTCCATCCTTGCTCATTGCCACTCATCCGCTTATGGAGGACACTCCCTCGTTCTCTAAAACCACCGCCAAGGTATTACAATCTGGTTTCTATTGGCCCTCCCTTTTCAAAGATGCAAGATCTTTTGTTTTAGCTTGTGACAGGTGCCAAAGAACTGGAAACATGACGCGTAGGAATGAGATGCCTCTCAACTTTATCCTTGAGGTAGAGCTTTTTGATGTTTGGGGCATTGATTTCATGGGTCCGTTCCCTTCCTCTCGAGGGAATGAGTATATTTTGGTGGCAGTCGACTATGTGTCAAAGTGGGTTGAGGCAATGGCATGCCGCAAAGCTGATTCGAATGCGGTAAGGAAATTCTTCAATGAGATCATTTTCCCTCGTTTTGGTGTGCCTCGAGCTGTCATTAGTGACGGAGGCAAACACTTCATCAATCGACAATTCAGCAATCTCTTGAGCCGACATGGGGTGACACACAAGGTATCTACCTCTTATCACCCTCAAACTAATGGTCAAGCTGAAATTTCTAACAGGGAAATCAAGTCGATTTTGGAAAAGACAGTTGCAAGAACTAGGAAGGATTGGGCTTTCAAGTTGCATGATCCACTTTGGGCTTATCGCACCGCCTTCAAAACACCGATTGGGATGAGCCCGTACAAGATGGTGTATGGCAAACCATGCCACCTTCCAGTCGAGATCGAACACAAAGCATTCTGGGCCACACGAGCGATCAACATGGACTTGCTCGCAGCTGGTGAGAAGCGCATCCTTGACTTGCACGAGTTGGAGGAACTGCGTTTGCAAGCCTATGAGAACGCCAGGTTTTACAAGGAAAAGACGAAGCGAATGCATGACAGACGCATTATGCTTCGGGAATTCAAAGAAGGAGATCTTGTACTTTTGTTTAACTCTAGATTGAGAATTTTTCCAGGTAAACTGAAGTCAAGATGGTCCGGCCCTTTCCAAGTGAAGAGGGTTTACCCTTTTGGTGCAATTGACATCTGGAGTAGAGAGAGTGGGACTTTTAAGGTCAATGGTCAGCGTCTGAAGCACTACATTGCTGACCACCCGATGAATGAGCGGTGCACTCAGTTTCTTTCTGATCCCGCTCCAGCAGAAACGTAGAGAAAGATGGTCGAGCTCGAGACCTAAAACGAGCGCTTCTTGGGAGGCAACCCAAGCATTTTTAAATTTTTTTTCATTTGTTTAGATCAGTTTTTTTTCATTTATTTTATTTCTGCATTTCTTTTCGAATAACATTTATTTTCGCATGTTTCATTTTGCTTAGGCTAATCGTGATTTTTCAGTTTTTAATGTGCACTTTAGTTCTGATCGAAGAGTCAGAGCAGCAAGTCTGGAGTCTATACGGCCCGTACTCATTCTATACGGGCCGCACAACCGCTGTACTTCATTCGGAAGCAGACCTCACAAAATCGTGAGTTATACGGTCCGCACGAAAATGCCATGCAGACCGTATGGATTCCACCAGGCGCAAACGCTCTGAAGGGTCGCGTCCTTTCCATTTCAATGTCTCTTCATCTGAGGGTCCTCTCCTTTTATACCCTACCCCCCGACAGGACCTGCCCCACACTATTCACTTTTGTCGCTTTTCTCGTACGGCCCGCACAACCGCCCGTACAACCGAACTCCGATCAAGCCGACGCTTTCTCCGCTCACCACCGCCTCCACCCTTGCTCTCGCCGCCGCTAGTCTCCCTTTCTCTTATCCAAACACCGCTACCTCCACTCCTTCATCCGATTCACGGGTCAGGTAAGCATCTCCTCCTCCTTTACTGTCTCCTTTCCATTTTTCTTTTTCCTTTCTCCTCTTCTTTCGCAGGTCTGACATTCTACTGCCTGACTCCGCCACTGATCTCATTTCCGCCGAAACCCTACCCTATACGGACCGTACAACAACCCTATACAGACCGCACGACCTCTCTGCCAGCAACCAGAGCAGGTCATCTCTCCCCGCGGACCGCACAACCACTCGTACAGACCGTACACCTTTCCTGACAGTACCATGGACCCCAACCAAGAGCGCCGAACCAAGCACGCTCACAGGAAGCAACATCCACCACCACGCCAGATGCAACCGCCGCCCCTTTCTCCACCACGCCCTCACCATTTGGACCCCTATGACTCGGGTCCCGAACAAACCCTCTCCGGTGAGTATACCGACCGTGCCGCCATCTTCGAAGAAAGGTACTTCTCCATACCCACTCGACGGATGTACAACAACTTTATCTCCCTACAGAAAAAGACAATCGAAAACACCCAAAGAGTGGACTTGGAAACTCTTCGCACACTAGGAGTGGAGAACGACTTTCTCCTTCTCACCTCTCGTGTCGGTTTCAGTGCTGTGTTCTGGCAGTTCGAGAACACCTGCTATGAGATGGACACCAAAGAATTCCTTTCCTTTCTCCAACTCAAAAGGGATTTCGAGGATGTCCAATTCATCAAATTCAGATTGGGGAACAAAACTCACAGGGTCTATCTCTCTTCTCTCCGAGATTGGTTCGGTCTTCACCCCAACCCTACCACCGAGACTCCCTCCTTCCAAGAAGGCTGGGACAGGGACACCTTTTGGGAGAAGATCACGGGCAACTCCAAGGCCCAAAATGATGAGTTCCGTGCACGCTTCATCTCTCATCCTGTTCTCCGCATCATCCAGCGTGCCCTCGCATGTACCATCTTTGCTCGCGGCGAGACACTCAACCGCGGCAACCTGATTGATCTCATGTTGATGGATAACATGCTCAGCCCGACCCCTGACATCCCCGATCTCGCCCTTCTCATGGTCAACCACTGGATCAAACTGCAAGAATCTCAACGATCTGGTGGTAAGGTGAAAATTGGGATGTTCGTTGATATCATCAGGAACAACCTCGACTTGGAGGATGACCCTGGTCGCGATCTATGTACTGGCCCCGCCTCTCTGGATGTTGAGAGCTTGCAGCTGCAGCATTTCATAAAAATCCACCGCGGACCCGCCGGTCACAGCGACCTCTATGATTGGCGCTTTGCCAATGGCTCCACTCGCCGCCTTCCATTTGCCGCTCCCATCGATTTGGAGGATCACTCTACCTGGCTCATTGCAGCCCCACTACCTCCTCCTCCTCAGAGACGGCGTGCGAGGGATGCCCCCTCCTCTTCCTCTCAGCCAGCGATTGACATTCCTTCCTCTTCCACACGGCCGTCAGCAGCATCTCCTCAGGGCCCCTACCCAGCTGACCCCTCCATCCGAGACCTCTACATGCTCATGTCCGACATCCGGGACACACAGCAGGAGCAGGGAGCCCAGATTCTCGACATCCAGCGCCAGACTTCTCTCCACACTGAGCGCTTAGATGAGCTGACCGACCAGATGAGCCAGTTTGACCTACGTTTCAGAGACATCGACGACCAGTTCCGCGACTGGCGTTATGATGCCTACCACTACTGATCAGGTTTGTTTCCACTTCCCCAGCTTTTATCTTTCTTTCTTTTACGTCTTGAAGCATTGAGGACAATGCTCAGACTGAGCTTGGGGGGGTGACAGTAGTCGTTTAGTAGTAGTCCTTTACATTTATTGCATTTAGTTATCTTGCATATTTTGTAGATAAATTTGTGTGATTGCGTGAATTAGGTACCAATTCGAAAATTTTTGGTCATGTTTTGGATGAATCTGTTAAATTAGAAATAACCCCATGTTTGATTGAAAGAACCACATAGGATAAGATTGTTTTTGGAAATTGTGGAATTGAAAAGCTGAATGGTACCAAGAAAAGCATTTGGAACCCTATACGGATCGTATGGACTTCTGTACGGGCCGTATGGGACTGAACTGTGCCCTTTTAATTTGAGAAACGGGATTCGAAACAAAAAGAAAGATTGGGATATTCACTGGTATGAATGAATACCTTTGAATGTGTGTAATCATGGTATCATAGCAAAAACAGTTGAAAAATGAGTAAAATTGAAAATCTTGAGATAGGACTCCGCTTACCTATGTTACGGCGTTATGACGTACTTATGGTAATGAGTCTTTGACACTCTGCTCCTCTAGTTCACCTGATAAAGTGGCCGGGTTTACATCAAAAGTGTGAGCCCGTGTCATGGAAAGGTCGAACCAAGAGCACACAAATGCGCTTTTGAATTAAATCGGTTGGATATGGTTCACCACTTATAGCTAGCCGAACTTGTACTAAGGATAAAGAATCAAAGTGTCAAATAAGCAACAATCAAAAACAAACTTTGCATGATACCAACACACGAGGTCTACAACTTTCTGACCTAAGCTTGTTCCAAGCTTGGGGGGGACTCAAATAAAACAAATCACCACAAATGAGGGCATATGTTTAGTAGAAAAATGAGCTATTGATACGTTTGGTTAGTCTGTTCTTACATTCGACAATACATTCTTGAGTATGGAGGTTTGATTAATTGGATTGTGGGGTGAATCAAAATTTACCAAGGAAAAACTAAATCATTGTCCAAAATGATTCTTATAGGTATCTAACAACCGCAAGATCATGCAAATTTTTCTCTTAGTAGCTTAACTTTGCATTTAGGTAAGTCCAAGAACCAGAACCGCACCTAAGTTAGAATTTTTGCTTGAGGACAAGCAAAGTTCAAGCTTGGGGGAATTTGATGTCTCCTTATTTTGCCTAATTTGCAACCCAATTTTACATCCGAACTTGTGCCTTAAAGCCTGAAAATGTGGACTTTTCGTCTAAATATCTTTAGAATGTGGTACTGCTATGTTTTGTTTCTTGTTTTACAGGAAAAGGGCGAAATTCTGGATCTGACAACTCTCCATACGGTCCGTATAGGTTTCCATACGGTCCGTACAAGATCAGCCCAACCACACAAGGGGTTCCACAGCAAGAGGCAAGAATTCTCCAAGGCAAGGTCAAGTATACGGTCCGTATAGACTTTTCATACGGACCGTACAAGCTATTTCGGAAACCCAGGCTGGAATTGGAAACAGAGACAGCTGGGGAGGCCGAAAAGGAAGGCTTTGAAGAGGCAATTTCGGGCATTAAGGGGGACGATTCGAGATCTTTTGACTCATTCTGGGTGCTTGGGAGACAAGGAAGAACTTGGGGAAGAAGAAGAGGAAGTTCTACAACGGATTCTTCGATTTTCTTCTATAGTTTTGCCATGAACTCTTTTATTACTACTGTTTTGTGTTATTTTGAGATTATGAGTAGCTAAATTTAATGTTTCTAGGGTTAAGATGTAGTTGACGCTTGGTTTTACTTGTTTGCTACTGGATTATGTGTTGAATGCTTAGTTTTTATCTTGTTGTGTAGTATTTTAATTGCTTGGTTTTGCTTGCTTGAGTTTGATTAGTCATCCCGTTAGATGAATGCGCACGTCTAATAGTTAGGAACCAAGTCTATGACACTTAATCCAACTGAACCAAGTATATGAGGTAGATCTACGGATCAAGAAGTACTGAAAGGGAAACTTTCCTCGAGGCGAAAGTCCTTGGATACCTTTAGTAAACCGACAAGTGACTTAGATAACTTAGTCCAAAATTACGAAAGTTGAGGGTTAACGCATCTAAGAGGGGAGTAGTTGAGTCCCGGTAAATCGGGTTCTAAGCCAAAATTGCGAACGCCGAGGTGAGGAACTTTAGACCCGGTCGATGGAAACCCTAGGCAAAAGCACCAACACGAAATTGTTGGCTGCAAGTATTCACTCGGGGGCCTATACGGACCGTATAGGATTCTATACGGGCCGTATACCCTGGGGCCAGGCAGATACGAAATCTGACACCCTGGAAACCCTTTTTATAATTTGAAAAACAACTTTTAATCTTGTTTTAATTGTTTCAATCACCATTTCAATCAGTAGAATTGTTACAAACCAACAAACCAACTTCTCTTCACTTCTAGAATTTTAGTAGATTTGAGTAGAGTCCGGTCTTTTTATTCCGTCCCTGTGGATACGATACCCGACTATACCAACGGTGGGGCTGTGCACTTGCAGTCTTAACCAGAGGTAGAACTCGAGTTTTAAAAGGTACAGCTCGCTGTACTGAAACTTGGGAGTGCATTTCTGGTGCGAACAATAGCCTCAGCATCAAAATAAGCATTCTTCAAACGGGCCAACCACTTGGCGAGTTGGGCATTCTTGTCGGGGGTGCTGTGTTGCGCTGCTTCAATGGTGAGCTGGATTTGCGGTAAGACAGTCGTCTCCAAATCATCGAGACCTTTGGCAATGTCGCTCCCCAGGTAGGAGATGCTATCGTTCACCAGCTTTCTTATGACCGGTGATGCCACCCATCCAAGCCCGGCCAGTGCTGCTGCTTCTGCCATACAGAACGAAAGTGGGTCTATGGATTCAATTTTTTTCTGATTTCAGAAATTGGAGAGAGAAAGAGAGAGAGAGAGAGTTCAGTGCTAACTTTGTGTATTATCAAGATTACTAGCTGTATATATATTTTATGTACTCAAGTGGCAATATAATTTATGTAGACAAGTACATTGGCATCAACAACTTTGAATAGGCCTAGGAACAATCTGCCAAAAAAAAAAAAAAAAAACAACTTTGCCACATGCGTTGTCTGACACGAGCAGCTGGCTGATAGCTTCTATCTGTTTTTGCCACATGCGTTTAGCGCACCAGCTCAGCGGTGCTCTACTAGCAGTTTACTGTTACGTTGGGCCTTATCTTAGTTTGGTGATTTCATCTTGGAAATATATGCGGTGGATACTATGTTTTGCCAGATAATCTCTCATCTTTATGTAGAGAAAAAATCGCTATGTATATATTTTATCATGGAGACCAGTACATTAATGGCAGCAACGACTTTCAAAAAATTCGAAGCATCTTAATTTTATATTTAGTCAAATTTCTATATTTAATTTAGTTAGTGGGTTTGTGGATTTCTGTGTCTGATTCATGCGTTGCGTATTTCATATGTTGCACCTAACAATTAGATTTTCCGCTTCCTTAACACAACTGTTACACAGTGAACGATCCAGATCCCGCCCTACTTATTCAAACTATGATGATATTGGAATGTATTTTATGTTTACTTATTGTTTAATTAGTTTTTTGAGTAATTTTATCTTGGCTTGATGGATTAGCGTATGAAATTAACATCAATCTGGGTATAGCGCAATGACACAAATTGTAAAAACATAAGAATATATATATATGCATATGCTTTCATGGACCATAAGGATCTATTTGTAAAATGAACATATATTTTTTTTTCAAAGTTAAAATAGTCAATCCGAACCTTTCATCTTGTTCTCCATATTAATATGTGCTTGGAGACCAAATTTTACATTTTTCTGAATTTTTTTACTATTTATTAAGATGATACAAAATTCAATGGTCTGAATTTGATATTTTTTGTACCCATTTTAATAAATAGTAAAAAAAAAAATAGAAAAATGTAAAATTTGGTCTCCAAGCACATATTAATATGGAGAACAATATGAACGGTTCGGATCAACTGTTTGAACTTTGAAAATAAAAATATGTTCATTTTACAAATAGGTCCTTATGGTCCACGTAAGCATATGCCTATATATATATATATATGAAAGATCACAATATTTTCTATATTTATCTAAAAATGACTTTTCAACTGGGATCAATAACTCAAATTCAAAGCATTTTTATTTTCGTCTAGTAACACACAAAAAAATATTTTAATTTTCCTTACAGCAGCAAAAAATTCGGCCTGAAAAATATTGATTCGGATTAGTTGTTGTAGTCTTTCTAATAAATCAAATTATATAGTATTTTTTTCAATTTCAAAGAAATTTAAAAGATATTTCTAATATTTTAATACAAAAAATAAATAAATTATAATATTTTCTAAAAAAAAAAGAAGAACTTGCCAATAATTAGCTAGTTTAAAAAAAAAATAGAAACTAGCCAATAATTGACTGGTTTGAATAATTTTATAAATATCCAGCGGAGCTGGACACATTTAGAAATTTCTATTTAATGGTGGATAGTAATAAAAATTTCGGCTTTATTAGTTTTAGTTATTTCACTGGAAGACTCACAAAATAAATGAAATTTGAACGGATTTACTTTTTCAAACAAATAAAGAAAAATCATTTGAACCAAACATTTTAAAATTAAAATTCTAGACATACAATTCTTGGCACGGAATCTTCTCAATAAGATCTTGAGAAGTAAAATATCTTGAAATTTTATTAATAACTATAGAAGAAAAAATCAGCCAATTCCGGTTGGTATCGGCCGAGTCAAATCGGACTTGGCTGCCGGCGATTCAATTTTGGACCATGATTCTTGGTTCGTGATTTTTTAACAAAAAAATAGTTCAAACCAGTCAAATCAAGCAATTTTTCGCCAACTCTTCTGTAGTGGACAATTTTTTTAGCGTTTTGAGAAGTTACGGGAGAGAGGGAAGGGGAAGCCGTGGGAGAGAAAGAAAGAAGGGTCCCACCTGCATCAATAAAACTTTCCGTTTGGCAATTACAACATTTAAATTTAAGATATTATAAATCAGTCCCAATAATAATTAAAAAAAGATTTAAATTTTATCAAAAATAATTTTCTACTGTCCTTATCTCTTATCTCGTATAAACTCCAACTTTCAATATTTATTTCAAAATATTTCATACATACATTATTTTCAAACAATTAGTTCATTCAATTAATTTGTTTATTGTGTTTAATTTTAAATTAACTAAATTTTTTGTTCATGTATCTAGAAAAACACTATTTGTTTGTTAAATGTTATCTATTTTATAGAAACAAATACATCTAAACGTTTTGTAAAAATACTATTTGCTTGTATTATATTGTAGGATTGGATTATTTAAGTGTAATTACTTGTCTAAACATAAATTGTTCACAAATTATTTTTTTTCTATTTTTTTAGTACAAACAAGTTTCTGGCAAAAACATCCGTGTTTCCGATCCGAATTAGCTAATTTCTACCAATTCGTCTGATTCTGATTCTACGTTGAAGTGACCAATTCTGATTTTTTCTTCTATGTTAATAACATTAAAAATATTTATCAAACATATCATCTTCTGGAAATTTCAAATACAACATTTTCACTGAAAATTATCTAGTAGAATGCATGATCAATTCTGCTGGATAATCTGGCATAATTGTCTTTTCTACTTGGATAATCCAACGGCATTGAGATTCATGCATTCTAGCTCCATAAATCCTTAGTTTTCACTCATTTCACTCACAAAAATTCAGAATAAATCTATAAAAATTGGAGAAAAATGGAAAAGAAACACAATATGGTGGGAGAGGGCGGGGGAATCTTCAGCACCGTTAGTGCGATGTTTGTCCATGCGAAGGTGCAGAAGTCAGTTGCCACCGTAGAGTACAGACCCCTCTCTTATTCCTTTATCGGATTATTTGTATTCAGTTAATTTCAAAAGCACAATTCCCTATTAAATGGATTGATTTATTAAATAAAAAGCTTACACAAGTTTTTTAATTAGTAGGACACTATCTGTATATAGGCACTAAAAAAAATTTGACCTGATTTTAATTAAACTGAAAATTTAAGATATATCAGATGATACAAAATTTAGCTTGAGCTAAGTTTGGGCCGGCTTGTTTTCAGCTGGGGTCAATTTCTAGTGAGCATTTGTATGTAATCCTGTGAAATTGAGATATGGCGCATTCTATAAACTAATGTAGAATTTCTCAGAGAACCCGTATTTTGAGAACAAGACTTTGACAAAGACATTCTCTTTCACTGATGAAGGAACAACAACAAAGACTATGTAATTTCATCTCATCTTTCACTTCACTTTAAAATGGCGCTAAATTTATATATTTTTTGGAAGTAAAGTGACTAACATTGTTGCAAGAGTGAAACTACTTAACGAGCCAAACATTTATTAAAAAAAAAAAAATCATTTTTTGGGTATATTTTCTGTAATTTTATATAATATAAAGAGGATGAAAACTGAACATTTTTGGCACGGTCATTTCTTATACATAATGAGCTTGCAAAATGATATATTTGGAACATAAATTTTTGTCTTGTCAAGTAGATGAAGATCAATGGTTAAAAAATCATTTAACTAATGAGACCATTTACGGTTAAAAAAAATAAGCGAATCCCATTTTGACCTTAGCAAACTGTATTTTTGAAGTTTGTAGAAGTTTTTAATTTTGCTTAATTATCTTTCCTAATGATACCACTTGTAAATAAATACTAGTATATTTAATTTTTATCGTAGCTTTAGGTTTTTAGGGAGTAGGTTTACCTTGATTTCACCTTGATGAAGAACATAGCTAATGGGAGCACGTACAGACAACGAAAAGAAAGGCAAGATGCGGCCTTTGGTTGAGCAGAGGTTAGGTTTATTTATTTATTTGTTTTAAATTTCAATGCACCCGCACCCACATTCAAGTTAATTTCGGGAAGTATTTGTTGTATGTTATAAAAATATTATCACTTATACTGTATGAAGAATGAAACATTTGATATGTATTGTAACTACTTGGTTACTTTTTTACAAAAAAAAAACTACTTGGTTACTTTGGAACTGTTAATTCAACTTTCCAGGGCATAATTGGTATGTATATATTTTGTGGATATAACTTGAATTGTTTCTTAATGTATTTTTCAGGAGGCTGGCGAAGAACTTGAAGGCAATGAGGGCGAAGAGGTAATTAATACGGGAAAACTGAGGTAAGAAACAACAGTTAAGAAAGTATTATAATATCTTATGAGATTTGGAATCTTTTCTACCTATCTAAAAAAGTACTAAAAAAAATAAAAAAAATGTTAAATTTGATTGACAAGACCATTTTCATATGTAGATCATGTTGAACAATTTCAGATTGACAATTTAGACTTCGTAAATGGAGATCAATGTATACTATGGATAGTACCATAGCCTCACTCCTACAATTATTTATTTTATTTACTTTGTGAAGCGATCTGAATGAAATGATGGAAAAGAAGAGGAAGAGGAAGAGGAAGAGGAAGAGGAAGAAGGAGACGATGAAGAATAATTTAATAATTATTCTCTATGATATCTCTATATCCTTATTGACTCATTTGTTGCGTGATGTCAATGCTAAGTATAAAGTATTCTCCATTGAAACAAGTATGAAAAATGAAATGTCGATCGGAATTGTGGGGGGTCTATTGTAAGGATTAAGTGGTTAAGTTTTGGTTAGTTTTGTAGCAAAAGAAATTTGTTAGCTTATTTATAATGGATTAATCTTCCTTTGGTAACTTATTAGAGATTTATCATTTAATATATAATATATATTTCATACTTAATTCTCTATGATATCTCTATATTCTTAATTGACTCATTTGATGTCAAAGCTAAGCGTAAAGTATTCTTCATTTGTTTGTTCTTCCATTGAAACAAATATGAAACATATTAATCAAATATTGACAAGTTCGAAGAACAAAGTTCAACATTTTGAATATGATATCAAGTTGGTAACAGATAGTGTCTGTAAAAAATTTCAATAGCCTAAAATCAAATGTACTTAATATATCATTAAATAATGCCAAAATTATATTAAATTGCCAAATTGCATTCCCTGCTGTAAAGGCAAACTCCATGATTAACATAATAGTGTATTCGAAGTGGCAAAAAGAAGGAAAAAAAAAAAAAATCCCCACTGTCAGATCAATAATTTAACCCTCCCAAATTATTTTACTTTACAATAATCCCAATTATGCCCCTGCAATTCCACCAAAGTGGTTCCAATCATGAACCTTAAAGCTTGTAACTGCCAGTCTGAAAACCTCTAGTACTGGTAGGCATCCTGATTGCTTGGCTGGTGCCGCTATACCAGCTCCTACTGTTCTTGGACTCTCACTCAGTGGGCTGAGATGATAGAAAAAAAATTAATAACAATAAACAATAAGTAAAATGAAATAAATACACATAAAAGATAGGGAATTTTTTTTTTATGCCACTCCAAAACTTGAAAATTAGAAAATTGCCACCCTAAAACAAAAAATTAGGAAATTGCCACCTTAAAAACACCTAATTCATGAAATTGCCCTATTTATACATCTCATATACATATTTAATTAAAAAAATATTAAAAATTGTTGTATAAAAAATGTATTTTGAAAATTCCACAAATACCCTTCTCTTCTTCCTCCATGCTTTCTTCTTCCCTCCAGTCAAATCATTCCCATCTTCCTTCACTTCTCAAAGGATTAGAACTTAAGGAATAACAGAGAAGAAAGAGGTCATGGAGCCTATACGTGTACTTCTGAATGAATCGAACCCAAAAAGAAAGTCTAGACCGATACCAAAGGATAGGTACCAGTCTTCAATAAACTTTATTAATTTGATATCAGAACATCAAATCAATGCCCAAAACATGCTTAAAACCAAAGAACGATGGTGAATGCTAACAAAGAACGAATGAAAATTATCAGAAGATGAACAATTTTGACAAAAAGCATGACCCTGTCAGTACTCGATAGGAAAAAGGAGGTGGTGGTCCGACCAACCTAGTGGTCATTGGTCGCCAACAAGGGTTTCAATCAACTCTTCAAACTTCAGCGATGCTAACGACTCCTGGTTGTTGGTCAGCCGTGGCCGGAAAGTCCATGACAAGATCAGAGGTCTAATCGGATCCCAACTCTCCTCGAATTAAAATCCGCTAAAAACAAATCTAACAAGGAAGCAACGTGATGCAATCACGACAAGGCTGCACGAATCTTGATGCTATTTTGAAGTATCAGGCGAGCTCAAATAGTTACTCATTAAAATCGTTACTACATTAGAATAGCAAAAAAATTAGGCTGAAATGAGTTCGGCTCAAATAGGAGTTAGGTAATTTAACCAGGCTAAGGTTTCTTGATTTGTCTAATAATGGGCTTGGTGGGGAAATACCAGATGAATTGTCACAGTTGCAGCAACTTGAGTTACTGCAAATGTTCATAAACCGACTGGAGGGAAGAAGAAAGCATGGAGAAAGAAGAGAAGGGTATTTGTGGGATTTTCAAAATACATGTTTTATACAACAATTTTTAGTATCTTTTTAATTAAATCTGTATATGAGATGTATAAATAGGGCAATTTAATGAATTTGGTGTTTTTAGGGTGGTAATTTCATGAATTTGGTGTTTTTAAGGTGGTAATTTTCTAATTTCTTGTTTTAGAGTGGCAATTTTCTAATTTTCAAGTTTTGAAGTGACATAAAAATAATTTTCCCTAAAAGATAACAACCCCAAGAAACAGTAATATCAGTTACTAGTAAACAACAAGACTCTAGACATGTCATAAAAGATATTAAAAATTATAGGGGAAAAATTAACACGAGATAATGAGTTTATGTTATTGTCAAAATATACTACACTTAAGTATGCTTTGGTTCAGTTCGGCTTAAATCGCATAGGTAATATGTTATGATTCTTTCACTTATCAGAGGATTAATTAAAGCCTTATGTTTTGGGTGAAGGTTTTAACAAAGTAGTTTTGACTTATTGCAGCACATGGATTTTAAAATAAAAACAGACATGCATATGCTTTGTGCACTGCATGAAGCCAAAATTGCTATGCTAAAATCTTTAGACTTGTGTTCTCTAACTCTGTAATCAAGGGTTAATTTTTTAAACAAGGTTAACTGCTCACTTAATTAGCAAGAGTTCATATGCAGTGATGAGCACGTCAGTTGAAACATTCTTCAAAGGAATATTTACAATATATTCCTGGAAATTTAAAATATTACAAGTTAATTCATAACATTCTGGTTATTTAAGAAAAAAAAGAAGTAAATATATATAGCACTGATTTACCTGCATTATATTTTTCTGCTCCTCTTCCTCGTTTCCACTTTGAAATAGCCTAAAGAAAAAAAATTAGGTATAACAGTTAATTAGTTATATGTAAATTAGGGGTAATTTCATGAATACCCCTCAAAACATCAAAATTGCCTATTCACCCCTCCAACATTCGTTATATCATATTCACCCTTCTAAATTTAAAAAACTCACAAATTTACCCAATTTATTGACTTCTTTTCTTAAATCTCATTTAAAATTTTTGAGGGGTATACTTGAAATTCCCCTTATATTTTAACATCAGTTTCTTCCTGAAGCAAAGAACTTTGGTCTCAGATCAGTCACTGTCAGTACAGAAACAAACCAGTAAGAGAGAGAGAGAGAGAGGTAACAGTTGGTCCCCTGTAGTCATAAATGATAATGGTGCATTTCCATATTGCGTACCAGTAAAATCCGTAAACTCCATAGTACCAGTATGCTCAAGCACCTGTAAAAGGGTAAAAATGGTAACATGCCAACTGAAACATACTCTGTCAAGAAATGAATTACCGAAACAAGGAGCAAATAAATTTACTACAACAATTTAGTCATATTTTTCCTCTTTTATGTTTTCATTCAACAAAATATTAGAGTGTTCCTTATTTGCTGACCATTGTTGGTTTATATTGCAATTAAATTTAGTCTTGGTAACACTAATTGTCAAAATTTAGAGCAGAATTGACCAAAATTAGGTTAAATTAATCCTACTATCTAGAATAAATTGATGCTAATAATTTGTATATTATTAGGTTTAATTACCTTGGCTGAGTGAGTAGCTTTCATATACAAAATGAGAAACAAACAATATCTAGAAATTGAAAAATTAATATACCATGCTATCTGTTGCATCTTGTTCAACAACAAGATTGCACAAAAAGCAAGTGGCACTCTCGTGATCTGCCTCCTCATTCTTCAAATCCAGCAGCTCAAATATGAGGCTCTCATCTCTTTTTGGTCCACAAACACCTTTAGAGAAACAGTCACATAAAACAAATAATTATGAAAAAGGGTCAACAATTTCAATATCAGTAACATTAAAAGGTATGGTAACAATCAGGGGCGGATCCAAGATTTCCATCAGCATAGGGCACTAATCGGGTTCAAATTTATCAACTAATTGGGTACTAGATAAAAAACAATTAAAATGATAAAAACAATTCAACCCATAAGTTTGCATACTTTTAATTTCAACCCACAATTCATGTATTATTAACATTTAATAGAGCAATTCGCAGATAAAAAAAAAAATTAGGATTAGTTCTTACCACTAGCAGCCATGGGCCCACAGAGATGGAGGAGATAAGAACTGAGCGAAGAGCATCTGAGCTGATGAGTGGAGAGTGTGTCGCCGCCTGCATTTGGTGTATGAGCGGCCAACCGATTGCTTCCAAGGTTGATTTGTATCAGTCAAGAAATAAACCAAATTTCAGGGGCCCAACTCTCTAGTGAAATTATTTCCATTTAGTGATAATGTCTTCAGAGACTCTAACTGACTCAAATTTGAAGGAATCATACCTTCTAACATGTTATCTTCAACATACAGCTGTGTGAGGTGTCCGGGTACGCACTGCTCACTGTATTCGTAGTCTGAACTGCTCGTTGGCATCTGAGGCACTACTCACTGGTAAGATTCTAGGCTCGCTGTGTGTTCACTGCTCGCTGGGGTCTGGCATCTGGCACAGGCACAGTGTCACTGGTTTGTTTTTTCCCTTTTCTGTGTATGAGAGAGTGACTGGTTGTGATTTTTCTCCTGAATCAACATTCACACCTTATGGACCATCCTTTTCATTTCTTCAGCTAGGCAGGGCCGTGAAAATTCAGGGATATGCCTGATTGTGATTAAGGGGTAGGCACAATTAAATATTACTATTGGGCTGTAAAAAAATTCGAAATCCAGAGATGAGAGAGAGAGAGAGAGGCAAAAGAGGTGAAAGTTTAACCTTGCTGAAGACCGGTGATCGATCCCTTTCTATATCATCATCATCATCTGACCAATCATCATAGGATCGTCTGCTGCCAACTGGGTCAAGCTCCATTAGACACTGACGGAGTGGTCATAGGTCAAGCTCTGTTAGTGGAAGGCAAATCAATGACTGAGTGGAGGCACATAGACCCCGCCTGAAATGTTAGTAGCAGACATCGCAAGTGAGGTGCTAGGGTTTAGGGTTCGGAGAAGGTGAAGAAATGGGGAGGCATGTAGGGGCGTCCGTCGGAGGAGGAGAAAAGGCATTGTACGCTCTCGCTATCATCCCCCGTCTGTGTGTGGTTTTGTCCGAGGGGATTTTATTCTACCTTTAGATTTTAGAAGGGGTATGTAATGTGAAAAGTACCTGACAACGGACACTTGTAAGTAATGGCTTGAGTTTGGATCTGGACCGTCGAATCAGAATCCACACGACTAAAGCGGCCCGTGTGTTCCACCTCAGGCCGGATTGACCTGGATTCCTATCGGACGACCGTGATCCAAGCAAAAATATCTTGTTACCTCAGACATCTATTTCAAGCAAAAATATCAGCAATTCCATTTTTGAGACATCTATTTTTCATTATTTAACTAAACTTATAATTACTTTTCCCTCTGTTGTTTAGCTTGTTAGTAAATTTTTTGTATTTTTGTAATCTAATTAGTCTCCCAACTAGAGACCACCTACCTGATTTTAATGTTATTGCTCATAAGGTTTTGTAAATGCAATGATTGTTCGCCCAAATATCATGCGAAGAACACAAAAAATGGAAACAAATAAAAAAAAAAAAAAAGACAACAAAGGGAGCAAAAAGAAGAAAAAAAAAAGGAGAGAAAAGAGAGGAATTACCTTTATTTATTGTAAGAAGGGAACAGAGGTCTTGAATCATTGGATCTCTCTACGTTGTAAGCATTGAATCATTGAATATCTCTCCATTGTATGCCTTGAACCTTGGGCCAGTCTAGACCGTTTGGCTGACACCTTTCCCTTAACACTGGGCAATCACTTATTCTAATGTATTTGACTGAAGCTGGCAGTTCGGGCAATTCCAATATTTTTGGGCAGTCTTCCAAATTTAAAGTCTCCAGGATAGGACATGATTTTAAGCCCAAAATGTTTATAAGCCAGGGGCACATCATAAGGATCAATGATTTAAGTTTAATTAGCTGGCTAAATGATAGGGATTCTGGAGCAATGCAATTGATAATTTCAACATTCTGGAGGAATGAAAGATTGCCATATAAAACAGTTTGAGGAACTATGCACCCTCTTATGGTAAAGGTCTGCAAAGTGCGGGGCAGCCCTGTATAACCACTTTTTATCTTTAAACACCAACAAGCTATTATCTGAAGTTGCTCGAGATGTGGAAGTGCATGCAAACCACCCAGCGATACTAGATACCAGCAACCTATGATCTTTAGAACTCGAAGGCTCTGCAGAGACTCAAAGACTTGTGCTGGTGGAAGTGTGGTTATTGTCATGATGCCCCATAGGTGTAGTTCCTCAATAGTGGTCATTCCTCTCAGGCAATTTGATAACGCTCTATCAGATACACAACAATAGCCAAGATGAAGGTAGGTAAGCATGGCGGGTAATTTCAATTCATTTGCTCGAGTGTTGCATCTGAAAATAAAGTTCATCCGTTGTTGATGACAATACCACCAGGCTTTGTTAACATTTACATCTACCGAGAGTTCTGGTGCATCACTTTGTGCAGCGTTTTTCATAATTTGAAGTTGCTCTTCGCAGTTTTCTGCAGAGCATGTTTGCTCAAAACTTTTGAGTTCATGATTGAGTATATTTTTACAGCCCCCGATGCAGTGTCTCAAAAATTGTCTTTCTATTATGCTCTGGTTTTCAACCACTTGCTGCTCATTCTCACATATAAAAATCAAACACGGGCATTTACTGATTGATAGCCTACTAAGGTTCTCTGGAAAAGTAGACAATTCTCTCAAAACCCCTAGATTTTCAAGAATAAGTTCGGAGCAATAACGGAATTGATGAAAACTTTGGGGAAGATTTGTCAGAGCATTACAATTGTAAAACCTGACATCTTTTATATACTTTATAAAGGAACTTTCCTGCAACCAGGTTGGATATCTTGAGCCCCTATACCCATCAATCGTGAGTTCCTCCAAGTTTGCTGGAGGTTGTAGGACCTCAATAACCTCTGTTTCTAAGCCATTAATTTCAGCTGACTCAACCCACACCAACTCGAGCCTTTTAAGTTTGGTTTTATCCTTTAGCCTCACCTGAATGGCTTCATCCTTATCATTGACATTCTCTAGATTTACAATTCTTAGAGAGCCACCAATTTCCTTCAAATATCCTAGTTGTTGTATCTCATATCCTTTTTCTTTTCTCACATGGAATTCATTTAACTGTTGGAGTGAAGTTAATTTGCCTAGGTAAGGTACTGGAGGTAAGGTATAAACCAGACCACCATCACTGCTATGCATTTTAATGCTTCGCAGTTCGATCAAGTTACTAAACTTTGTTGGAAGAGTTTTTACAGACGAGGGTAACTCTAGAAATTGAAGATGGTACAGCTTTGATATTGAATCAGGCACCTCCTCAAATGAACTCTCCCAAGAATTTAGAAACCGGAGGTTCTGGAAATCTCCTACAACACTTGGCAGTGTTTTATTGCCCCAAGGGCATACATATAATACCCTCAAGTTTCTAAAATTTGTAGATATTTTGGAAATTATTTCATTATTATCATCAATTGATGGGTTTCTCAAGATGATAGTACGCAAGTTACTCAAATTACATATACTAGATAGATTCTCTTTTAGATATTCATTATAAGGTGTATCAATATATACATGTTGAACAGTTGAAGGGATTTCTCTCACAACATTTGTTACCCTAAAACAATCTTCAACAGAGAGCTTTTCTGCAAGATCGTGAAAGAGATCATGCATCATATACCATTTATGAGGAGTATACACTGGGTGAATAATAGAATTTGCTATCATTTTTTGAAAGTATTCCAAACCTATATCGTTAACATTTCTATTATCATCTGAGGGCTGGATATAATCAAGTGCCACCCAATAAGGCACCAAATCATCATATCCAGTACCTTTTGGAAAAACACCACAAAATAAGAAGCACCGTTGTAATTGCACATCGAAGTGGTGAAAGCTCCATAACAAAATCTCCATAATGTCGCTCAAGTTGACTTTTTCTAGAGTATCTTGCCAAAACGTGATATTTGATTGTTCACGCAATTGGTTACCAACAACCTTAGCTGCCAAAGGCAATCTACTCATTTTTAACGCAATTTGGTCCACAATATTACTGAAATCCTTCTTCAATTGTGGATTACTGATTAGCAAACCATCCATTGCACGGTATCTCAAAAGTTTTTTGAAATCATCAAGGGCCAGATCGCTCAACTCAATACTCTTCCCAGGTCGTAATACATTAGGAAACGGCCCAGATGAGCGACAAGTTACCACAATTTTACATGTTCCTCCTCGGGAAGAAAATGGTTTTAAGAGGTCTTCCCAATATTGTTTCTCTCCTGCTTCTCTATTATACCAAACATCATCTAGTACGACCAAGATATTGTTAGATTCAGGTAATAATTCTAGGAGTTTTTTTTGTAGGACACTTAAATTGAGTATATCAGGGCATTTCTCTCCCGAGGCACACTCAATCATCTCCTTTGTTCGCTCTATGATATCTAAGTTTCGGGATATGCTTAGCCACATTCTAACAGGAAAGTGTTTCATTACACTTGGATCGTTATAAATGTACTGTGCAAGCGTAGTCTTGCCAACACCTCCCATGCCAGTTATTGCAACAACCGAGTAACGATCTCCAACGCGATCTTTGACATCTAACAGAAATTTAATTATATCGTCACGTTCTCCATTACGACCAAAAACTTGGTGATCGAGGAGCGAGGAGGTGGGGGAACGGTTGTTATCGGCTATTACACCATTTGTGCCCAGCAAATCACGTAATGTCTTGGCTTCTGCTGCAACTTCCTTGAGCTTGTTCAGCCGTTTCAACAACTTCTTTTTTTTAGAAGACATCATAGATGCCTTTTTAACCACCTGACCTACGGACTTTGCAAGGGGTTTGATAATAGGTTTAGAGGAGAGACGTACCAACAGCTTCTTGTCATGTCCTTTGACCTTGCGTTTGAGACGCTCGTACTCGAGCTCATGGAGTATACCCTCAGCGTCATAGTAAGCATTCTTCAGACGGGCCAACCACCCGGTGAGCTGGGCCTTGTGGGGGCTGTGCTGTGCTGCTTGGATGGTGAGCTGGAACTGCGGCACGAGAGTTGTCTCCAAATCTTCGAGGCCTTTGGCAATGTCGCTCCCCAGGTAGGAGGTGCTCTTCTCAACGAGATATTTCACGACAGGAGATGCCACCCATCCAAGCCCGGCCAGTGCTGCTGCTTCTGCTATCGGCATGTTTACTTAATTTTAAGCAAGTGATATTTTTTTTTCTGATTTCAGAAATTGGAGTTTGGAGAGTGGAGAGAGAGAGAGAGAATGAAAGTTCAATGCAACTAATTAGCTCGGTTCAATTACGACTTGCGAGTGTGGACTAGACAATGGCCACATGTAGAATCTTTGTGAGTTATCAAGATTAGGCATCAACGATGGTGATGACTGTGCCCCCTGTCCTCTGTGTGGCTGTGATAATTGCTAGGGAGTGTAGATAGGATTGAAAGTTAATCATGGTATTGAATTGAAATGAATAAACCAAAGGAAAAATTGATTGGTGGGGACCTAGAACACACTTTGTAATTAAGTCCCTTAAAAATAACACACTTTGCAAGTAAAATAAAATAATTATTACTTACCAGTGAACAACCCAAAGGAAACAATAATATTACTTACCAGTAAACAACAAAACTCTAGGCATGTCAAAAACATAAATAATCAGTTTATGTTTTGATTCTTTCATTTTGTTTTTATCAAAGGATTAATGAAAGCCTTTTGTGTTGGGTAAAGGTTTTAACAGAGTAGTTTAGGCTTCATGCAGCACATGGACTATAGAATCAAAATAGCACTGCATATGGTTTGTGCGGTGCATGAAGCCGAAACAGCTCTGTTAAAATCCTCACTGTTGTGTTGTCTTGATATGTACCAGTTTATCTGGAATTTGGTACATGGCTTACCTTCTTAACAAAGAACAACTACTCACTTAATTAGCAAGGGTTCATATGCAGTGATGAGCACGTCAGTCAAAACATTCTTTACACAACTATTTGCAAGATACGCCTGTAAAAATTTAAAATAACACAAGTTAATTCATAACATTCTGTTTTGTGTTTAAAAAAAAAAAAGGAAAATAGAATTAAATAGCTAAAGCACTGATTTACCCGCACTACATTTTTCGGTGCCTCTTGCTTGCCTCCCCTTTGAAATAGCCTAAAGAAAAAAAATTAGGTATAACACTCAATTAGGTACATATAATTTAGGAATTTCATATATACCCCTCAAAAACCTCAAAATTACTATCCCCTTCCGAAATTCATAATATCATATTTACCCTTCTAGATTTCAAAAACTTACAAATTTACCCACTTTATTGACTTTTCTGTTAAAACTCATTTTAAACTTTTGAGGGGTACATGACATTCCCCTTATATTTTAACATCAGTTTCTTCCTCAAGCAAAGAACTTTGGTCTCAGATCAGTCTCTGTCAGTATTGAAACAAACCAGTAAGAGACAGACAGACAGACAGTGAGAAGAGAGAGAGAGAGAGAGAGGTACCAGTTGGCCCACTGTAGTCATAGCTGGTACTGGTGCATTTCCATATTGCGTACCAGTAAACTCTGTAAGCTCCATTGTACCAGAATGCTCAAGCACCTGTACAAGGGTAAAAATTGTAACATGCCAACAAAAATATACTCTGTCAAGAAATGAATTACTGAAACAAGTAGCAAATAAGTTCAAGACAACAATTCAATCATATGTTTTCTCTTATGTTTTCATTTAACGACAAATTAGAGTGCATTTCATTTTCAGGACATTGTTGGTTCTTATTACAAAATCAGTACTGGTAAGCAAAATTTGGAGCTCAATTGACCAAAATTATGTTTAATTAATCCTACTTTTTAAAATGAATTGAGGCTAATAATTAGTTTTCATATCCAAAATAGAAAGCAAACAAAAGAACAAACAATATCTAGAAATTGTAAAATTAATATACCATGTTATCTGTTGCATCTTGTTCAACAGCAAGATCACGAAAAAACCAGGTGGCACTGGTGGCACTCTTGTGATTCACCACCTCATTTTTCATCAAGCAGCTCAAATATGAGGCTCTCATCTCTTGTGGGGTCCACAAACACCTCCTTTTTAAAATTTAAGCAATATGAAACTCATATATACGTCATTACAAAGAGATAACAGTCACCATAAAACAAATTATGAAAAAAAATGGGGCAACAGTTTCACTATAAGTATCATTGAGAGGTATGGTACCACCTGGTACAACCTTGTACCTGCCCAAATAGGAAATTTTGCAAAAAATTATACTTGATGAATGGTGCTCACATCCTGCATCAAGAGGAAAGCAATGCATGTCAAAATACAACAAAATTAGTGCACAAATTCAATCATTTTTAAATTCCTTGGCAACAAAAAGCAAACTTGTTTATATCATGTATAAATAAATATGGAGATCAAATAAAAAAGAAAGCAGGGTTTAATTTGAAAAACACATATTCAGATCATAGATGTAAATGAGAAAAATTCTTAGAAGTACCTGAAATCTAGTAGGGAAAGAGGAACAAATCGCAACCCCAAATAAATGTCGCTCAATGAAAACATCATTTGTCATTTTTCGATGCTATCTTCTTCTGTAAATTTTAAAAAATAACAAAAATATGAAAAAAAAAGATTGCAATTTAATAATGTGTAAATAGCGTAGAAACAAGGGTAGAGAAGTAGAAAAGGGATCAAACAATACCTGGAGTAACAAATGGTGCTGAAAGAAGTTCAAACCTGCCGTATCCTGCCCATATCAGAGCGTATCCGAACGTATCGGAGACAATATTTATCATCGTAATAAGTAAAATTGAATTAAGCGCAAAAGTTATCTTTATATATAAACCCATTACTTATCATCGTAATATTAGTTTTACAAATTTTCTAACTACCCTAAAAATTAGTAAGAAATTATAAAAAAAATATAAAATTAAATAGGCAACTGCATTTTCAAAATTAAAATACAGAGATATTAATTCATAGTACAGAACAATTCACGCTATGCATAGTACCACAGCCTCACTAAAAAATGCATGACTTTGCAAAATAATTTGAAATTGTATACTAAAAATCCAACACTTGTTACTTTAAATGATAATGGACATTAATATACTCTAAATAAATATTTTGCATTGATTGAATTGTCTTTTTCCGTGAAGAAAATATGAAATGTTCAATTTTTAAGGAAATGATAACCAAAAATCCAAAATAGACAACCATTTTTTAATTTCATTAGATTTTTTTTAAATTATATATTATATCATTATTTGAAACAAAATGTCGTACCTAAAATTTTTTCAACAATATATTGTTATAGTCTCCTCCTGAAATTCATTCTTACAAATTTTTGTTAGAAGATTTTGCGTTTTTATGTGCATCGATCAAATTCAGTGTGATGTTCAGTCTGTATCGATTGTTTCACGTTAACATTGACGTGCTCGTAAGGGAGATGAGGAGAGCGGAGAGCCAGGCGAAAACAGGAGAATGGAAGCTAGTCACCCGACGGAAGAACAACCCAACACGGTGTCCCGAATGAAGCCTTCGCCTACAAGCCATACTACACTCATCCTCTTATGCGACATGGTACGTCGGGGCCGGCAACCTCTTCACCACCACCCACCAAGCCTGTCAACCCCGCCCACCCACCAAACCTTCACCCGACAACCAAACATGTTAACCATGGCGGTAAGGGAGAATATTACATATCTCCGCACGTGCGTCCAGATTTTTCTCGTTACACTGAATGGAGGGGCCGATGTTTCAGGGCCGCCTCATGGGCCACGGTGCTTCTAGATGTTTGAACCCCAAGAGATGTGGAAGATTGGGGACAAGGACACACCGGCAGTTTTTGTAAAAACAGGAATTACCTCTCGTTGAGTTTGGATCCCTTTTTTTTCTTTTTTTTAAAAATGGTTCTCAAGGACGGCATTTGAGGATCTGCTACAAGAATCGCTCATCCCCATAGAACTGCCGGAGGATAGGCCGCAAAAGCTAATATGCCATGTTGAAAGAGATGAGAAGTATTTTGAGGAACGAGCAAAACTTGAAAATGCGGTGGTCATGTACAATGCTACACTTAAGATGGGTGTCTATTGAGCGGTGGGCCGATTATGCGGCTACATCGGTCTAGTTAAGGCCAATGAAGTATCTGTAGGAATCATGAACGGATCTCGTTATATAATTTTGCTCCCCATGGGTATTGACCGGTCAAATTTATCAAAGCTATCGTTGGCGTTTGGGACGAAGGTTTCTCTTTTAATCTATGGAGCCCGCTATGATGCCGCGGTGGTCATACCTACCTACAAGGTGATGCTTGATCTTATGGGCATTCCTCCCGATATGTATAATGAGCAAAATGTTATAAGGGCTACTAGTGCCATGGGCACATACCTGTGAAGCAAAGATGGAGGGTGATGTTGCATGTTGGTGTGGTGATTGCTACTACTAGTTTGTCATTAATTCCATACCGGGTGGCATACGGAATAGGTGGCCTGGAGATACCGGTGGATGTCATTCCTAGAGCATGTGTGCAAGGTGACGTCTATGCGAAGGATGATCTTCCACATCCACGAGAAAAATACACCCACCCCCAAGATCTCCAAATCAATCTTCTACCTCCTCGGAAGAGCTTCCTCTAAACAACGAAGATCATTTCATTGGGTCGAGAAAGGTGCTTGAAGAACTATGTCATGGCATACGGTTTGAGGCCGCGCGCGGTGTTCGGGCGGTGCTTCAAGGTGCTAAAACAATGGTGCAACATTCGGTAGACAGGCGGGGAGAATCCAGTTCACATGAGGTGGCCACAAAAATCGACCGAAAATGGCACCGGTGATACGCGGGACAACGGGAATTGTGGTCACAGAACATCCGCTCCACAACGGTGAAGCATTTGGTCACGGAGAATCACGTCATAATTCTCCATGAAGATTTGATTACCACTGCGAGATGGTAACTCGCGTGAAATAGGTAGTATTGGGATCGAGGATGGAGGTTGGGGATATCTCCGGAAGTATTCCTATAAATACTACCAATCCGAGCACATCATGACACCATGTGGACCAAGTGTCAATCCGAAATTGATATCCTGTGATAACGTTCCCTATATGTGCGGCATCTCCTAATGGGGAAAGGAATTTGAAGATTGGGGAAGGTTCCACTTTTCAGCCACGTATATTGCAAAGGAGTAAAAACAAGGAAAATGCATGTTGCAATCGGGGAACATTGTAGGAAGGTGGGGTCGGCAATCGGGCTATTTCAATAAAGGAGGTCGCTAAAGGGGTCCATGGGCCACGAATTTTAATTCAGCCCACTAGACGAGAAAAAGAAGAGACTTTTGCAAGAATTAACAAAGCAAAAAAGAAAGAAGAGAGGCCAAGGACAAGGCACGGGCATGTGAATTCTAAGCCCAAGGCGAAAATAACAAATGAGGATGGGCTAATTCGGATTCATGTTGATTTTGAGCATTGCTCTAGGATTGCAGAGGTAACCGGCTTTCCGGTCTCACAAGTGCTCGGTACTCTTCACGAGGATAATGAACAGAGAACTAAAGAGGCGCTTCGTCGAAGAGCTATTCCCAATTCACGGGATGGGGAGATGATTTCTCTTTGATCTTGTCGAGGATGACATGGACTCGCATGGAGATCCGAACCGATTTTTAATTGGTTAAAGCTGGTTTTGGTGATCATCTATTTTAATGTTATTCAAAAATTAAAAGTTCTTTCATGGACTGTCGGGATGGGAAGTTTAGAAAAATGTTTGGTTGTAAGAAATATTATAAAATCGTCCGATGTGACATTGTTTGTTTGCAAGAAACTAAACTTAATAGTTTGGAGAGGTGGTATGTGTCCACATTCCTTCCTTTTTCTTTACCAAGGAATGTGAGTTCATTAATGCGAGAGGTACCTCGGGGCTGCCTAATCGTATGGAAAAGGAACTATGTAAAAGTTTCTTCTTGGGCATCCATAATACTATCTCGGTATTACTAGTTCAAAGCAACCTGGAAAAGAGTTCATTGTCACCAATGTGTATGGACCAAGCCATGACGAAGAGAAAGCGGCGTTCATTCGAGAAATCAAACACCTCTCAACCTATATTTCCGACCTTGGATACTTTTGGGTGACTTTAATATGGTTAGGTGGCTAATTGATCGAAATAGCGACATGAGAAACTTTGGACTGATGACGGCATTCAATGATCTAATCAGAGCTTGAGCTCATGGATGTTCCAATCAAGAACGAAGGTTCACATGGAGCAATAAAAGGCTCGATCCAACTCGTCTAAAATAGATAGAGCCTTTCTAACACATGAATGGTCTAGTGAATTCCCATCTATCTCATTCACGGCTTTGGAGGTGTTGGTTTTGGATCACGCGCCTCGCTCCTCTCATGTAAGCAACGTAATACAAGCCGTAGAACACCAAAATTTGAAACTTTTGCTTTCTTTTGGGGTGCGGGATATAGTTACAAAGGTGTGGAACATGGGCTCAACCACTTCCTCTAACACAAAAAATAGCACAATTACACCAACTTGGGAATGGCATAAGCGACACATTCCACAATGGAAGGGCCGATCTCTTGCAAGGATCGAATTTTGGCAATTGACCAATTGGAGGAAACTAGAGTGCTGAATTCTCATGAGACAATGGTGCCGCGAGAAGTCTTGTCTAGCAACTATAATTGAGACTCGGTGGGCAACGGTCAAGATGTCGATGGTTGGCGGAGGGTGATAATAACACCAATTTTTTTCACAACTATGCATCCTCAAGGCTTCGAATAAATGCGGTGCAAGGTTTGTTAGTTGAGGGACGGAGTCACGTGCGGATCGTTCGCTCATTGTTTCTAAATCACATGCGATCTATCCTTGGCACGGCCTCACCCGTGATAAACTTCAACTCGGCGGTCCTTTATGGGGATGGGCCGGATTTGCAGGCCCCGCGAACCCGTTTTGAACGGAAATCGAAGCTACGGTGTTTAATCGGCAAACAATCGGGCGTGGGACCGACGGGCTTCCAAGCGAATTTGCTAAAACCTACGGCCTCGATATCAAACATGATATTTTCGGGCTACTAAATGATTTCTATCATGGTAACATAGACCTTAAACCTCGAATACGCCAATATTGTAATGATACCGAAAAATCGAAGTTGTGGACCGAAGGATTTGTCCCATTAGCATTATTAGCCTAATCCCAAAATCATTTCCAAATTGCTTGCTACGAGACTCTCGGTTATTTGCCACGCTCATTTCTATTAATCGTCGGCGTTTATTAAAGGTAGGCAAATCTCGGAGAATTTTCTTGTAGTTCGTGAAATTGCATCATGTGGCCCACGCTAATCTCGGCGGTGTTTTTCAAAATTGATTTTGCGAAGGCCTTTGATTGTCGGTTGGGAATTCCTTATTCATGTCATGCATACGGAGGATTTCCGATTAAATGGATTAAGTGGATATGTTAATGCAAACATCTACATCTAGAGTTGTTATTAATGGTGAGGAATCGAGTACTTCCACACATGCGAGGTCTTCGGCAAGGCGTCCCCTTTCCCCAATGCTATTTTTAATAGCGGTTGACGTTTTACAACGAATGATTAATCGGGTAAATGAGACATTAACGGCCAATTTCGGCTAGGTTGAAGAGCCCCATTTTAGCATTTCAATTTGCGATGACACGGCAATCATAGCTCATGCGGATGTTACAACGGTGATAACCTTGAACCGGTCCTTAAACTTTTTTCACATATTTCGGGTTTGAGTATTAATTTCGATAAAAGTTCATTCTACCCAATTAATCTAAGCCAACCTGAAACCTTGATGGTTAAAGCTGTTATGGGATGTGCCCAAACACGGTTACCTATATCTTATCTAGGCATGCCCCTACAATTCGCAAACCCGGAAAACAAGACTTTGTTCCATTACTTGATAAAATAGAATCCGAATTGAAGGGTGGTCGGAAAGATGCTCTCAAAGGGAGGGAAGCCGCAGCTTATCAACTCTGTGTTGTGTAGCATACCGGTTTACCTCTGACTTGCTTCGTTCTGCGAAATGGGTCTGCGCAGGATTGTCTCCTGTGTAGAAACTTCCTTCGGGGTAAGGCGCAAGGTCAAGGCGGGGATTCCCGTTGATTTTGGGATGATGTTTTCTGCCTAAAGAGTTTGGGGGCTTGGAATTCCTAATCTAGGTGTGAGAAATACTTCTCTTTTGCTTCGATGGTGGTGGAAAGCTACTACACAACGGACTCTCTCGGCACTCGATTATGACGCTAAAGCAACATAGGCCTCGATCCATACCCCAGACTTGGATCGTGGGGTTCCTTTTTTGGAATCGGTTAATCAAACTCCACCGGTCTTTCAATGGAGCACTAGTTGGACTATTGGTACCGGTAAGAGTATTTCTTATTGGTATGTTGTTGGGATTCTAAACCATTAAGAAGGATGAAAGATGGATTGCCTCGACCTATAAATCGGCATGCTTCGCTACACAAATCTCTCACCGAGGGTTCAATTGGTGGCAACCTTATCCCGGTACCGTCGGCTTTAAGTGATGCGGATGACGAGTTGATTTGGAGATGGTCGGCTCTTGCGTACTCGCAGGTCTTTTTATAAGGTGTTCATCATGGTGGTAAAATTCGATGGAGATTCATGGAGATATGGACGGATCGGTTCCATTGAAGGTGAAGGTATTCTTGCATTTTTTATTAAATGATAGGTTACCAACCGGAGAAATGTTACACGAAGGGGCATGAATGTGGAGGTTCGGTGTATTATGTGCAATGATTGTGTTTTGGAGACAAGTCATCATCTTTTTTCCAATGCACCAATGCTTCAATAGTGTGGGCTTTTGTAAGTCTTATGCAACCATGTGATACGGTGTGGGGTACTTGGGACAAATCAAAAGAGGCTTATCGTACCTCTGGTAGATCAAAGAGGGTTTGGCTTGTTCAATTCATGGCAATGTTATGGTTTGTGGAGACAACGAAATGAAGCTATTTTTGGGGTAAACATCTTCCTCCTCGGTTAGTTGCTACTCGGCGATTGAAGATGCTAAATTGTGGCTGAGATTTTGTAGTAAAAGAAGTTCAATGAAGGTCTTCTTGGGGTACAAATGGTGCTATAACATAAAACTTGTCATAATTTGTTTGTAGGACCTGATGTTGTAAACAAATTTAATAATATAGCCTTGGTAGTCCCTACCAAGTTTTCAAAAAAAAACATTGACGTGCTCGATTTAGATTTACGAAATGAATTTTAACATAAATCATCCACACAATTTTAACGAGGATCGAACAACAATAATCGAGATTAAAATTCAAACCGAAATTTATCTGATATGTACTCATAAAAACCCTCCTCCGATCTCCAAATGCAAGCTACACTATCTTCTTTTATCAATTCTCCAATTTTAACTCAGTATTTGTTCAGTCTGATTCTCTAAAGTAACTCAAATTTTCAATTTAAATTCGGATTAGAATCTGAACCAATTCAACCAGAGTTGGAATACACAAAAACCCTTTAATATTCATACCAAAATAGATCTTTCGGTCCGGATCTAAAGCCATTATTATATTTTTCCACTTCCAAATTTGTGTTTTTTTTTAAATTTGAACTCACATTTCTATTGTGATAAATGTGCGGTACTATTAATAGTTGGTAGGCTTATAGAGAATTTTATTATACATAAATTATCATTAAATTATATAGAAAATAGAACTATTGGCTGGATTTAAAAAAAAAAAAAAATCCAGATTCAAATTTTAAAGTCGAAATTTTTTACTAAAAAAAATGAAGAATTGTGGTGCAGTTTGGATACTTTGAATCTCATAAAAAAAGCAAGCTTCTTGTACCACTGTTGTAAAAAACGGCCATTTAATCGGAAACGGCGGCCAAACCGTTACGAATATGCTTAACGGATGTCTGTTAGCGGATAAAACTAATTAATCGGCCGTTTTACCGTTTAATCGTCTGTTTATTCTCGTTTATTCCCGTTTAGTGAATATTTATTTTTCACTTGCTTTTTTTTTTTCTATGATAGTGTGTGATAATAAGATTTATAAATCATTTATTGTAGTTTTATTTGTACTTGAATATACATCCAATATTTTTTATATGTGTTTGTTTTCTTGTTACTTACTTTGAAATTGATTAATTCTTCCATTATTTATATACCATATATTTTTATTACTTACTGATGAAATTTTTACAATTAGTACGACATGTTTATTTATGAAATTAAGTTATTATCATAAATTAAATTTAGTGATTTTATGTTGGAATGTTTTCTTTTTTTCAAATAATATGTTATTAGTATTTGAAAAAGCTTAATTCTCAAATTTATTTTTCATTAAATAAATGTGTTACTTACACATGCAAAAAGTATGCAAAATACTTATGTGTTAAGAAGAAATAAGCATAGTGTCATGTTATAATAATAAAACTAACTTAAATTAAATTAAGTTTATTTGATAAGTTTAATGAGTTAAATAAATTATTTTTAATAAATTATGATATATATACATAAATTTAATAAAAATGTTAAATTGTCTGCATAATTCCAATTAATCGGACACACACTGATTAATCGCTTGGCGGCACCCTGTCCGTCCGACGACCGCACTACTCTTTTCATTTCCAATATCTAAATACCACACTACTCTTTTCATTTCCAATATTAATTAATATTCATTTCTATAAATAAAAATTTCTCCATTTTATAGGTTTTCAAAACAATTTTGTCATGAAAAGTTCCTTATTGATCGGTAATGGGGTCCACAGGCATTAATTTGGTCTACTACACCGAATCCAGGGACTTAATTACCTCACCTTATTCAATCAGTATATATCCTCTAAGGTAACATAATATTTTTGTTTAGATCCAAACCGTCCGATCCTATGTGGAATGCAGGCGTACCTTCAATATTCGTGCAGAGTCTTATCGGACGGTCTGGGTCTAAACAGAAATATTCTGTTACGATAGATGATTTGAATTCCTATTCATTTCCTCGTCTCCTCTCTTCTTGGTCTTGTCTTCTTGGAGAGATCCCGATCTCTCTCTTCTCCCTCTCTCTCTCTCTCCATCGATTGATCGATCAAATCAAAGATCATGGCGGGTAATAACCAGAGGCTGACAGTGGCCCCCACCGTGACCGTGCTGGGCGTAATGAAACAGCGACTAGTGGGAGCCACAAGGGGCCATGCTTTGTTAAAGAAGAAGAGCGACGCTCTGACGGTGCAGTTCAGAGCCATTCTGAAGAAGATCGTCACGGCCAAGGAGTCCATGGGAGACGCCATGCGCAACGCCTCTTTCTCTCTCGCTGAGGCCAAGTACGTTGCCGGTGACAACGTCAAGTACGTCGTCAGAGAATCTGTCAAAACAGCTACCTTGCGTGTCAGGTACCGTCATCAAATTTGATTTCTTTTATACTGGTACCTGTCACTGTACTTGTTACTGCATTGAATTCCATGTCCGTCTGATCCGCTTTAAGATTCGTGCTAGCTGGTAGATATTTCTAATGGTACTTATTGTTAGACTTTGGTGTCTGAATTGTACCTGTTATGCAGTGAATTTAGACTGTATCAGGAATATCTAGGTCAATTAGATCATAGCTGAAATATTGTAAATTGAGGGTCTTATCGGAACCTCAACCTTTTTGGGGTTCAATTGATTTCAATTCAATGGAATTCAATAGAGATGATTTTCAATTGAACTTTGTTGATGATCAGAAGCAAAATAGAAAAGAATTGAATTCATCTTAATTTTTTGATTGAAAAGTATGTATAATAGAAAATAAATGATTTCACTCAAATGAAATGACACTTTTTGTTGTTGTTATTATTTGCCCAACAAATCAGAACAGAATAATTAAATAGATGAAACACAATAAGGTTAGTAGCTAAAAGGATTGTTACTAGTTAAAAGAAATTAATATTTTTTTCATTTTTCAGGTAAATATAAGTAAAGCCTTATGAAAAGACTCAAATAAAAATAGAACCAAAACTGATGAAAAAAGTCCACAAGATACAAAAACTGATCAAAAAAAAAAAAAATCCAACGATGATGGTTACCAGTATTAAGAAAATAAATATTATGCTAAGTAATGAAATTAGATAAGTGAAGACCATGCTATGTAAGATTAGAAAAGGAATAATGACTGCAAATCAATAACTAATATCAATCTATGCGGCATAATCTAATTCATAATGAAATCCACAACAGAATATGGATCTAAGTGATTCACTTTACAGCAAAACAAATCCAATCCATCGAGGGCATTTTCTTGATTTTAGATCTATTGACCAAATAACTTTTGACACTATGAACTAAAGGTTAAGTGAGTTGGATTTCACTATTATTGATTTTGAATCTATTCACTATGGATGCTTCTAGCTTCTTCTCAAATTGAGCAATCATGGAAGCATAAATGTTGAAAGCTGTTGCCAAACAAAAAGCACCCCCCTTCCTTGCCCAGCGCTTACCATTTCCCTTTCTTCCTTGATCAGAACAAGGTTGAAATATAGAGATTGAAAGCTCACGTTGGTCAAGCTCGTAGGATCCCTTCTCCTTTCTTCTCTTTTTGTTCTTGGCTGTGATTGAAAGCACATACATAGTAGAAGAGGAGAATCAGAACTCAGCAAAAGGAAAAAATAAAGGTTATGAAGGGTATATTTGGAAGTAAAACTTGGCACCAGTTTAATCAAATGAACTCTCGTCAAATCTCACCATTTATCATGAGAATTCACTGCAGCGAAAATTTCCTGCCAAATCATGTAAAATGAATCCGTTTCAGTCTCTGGGTGCTATTCGATCAGAGAAATTGAGAATTCATCAATTCCATTTCTCATTTCAATGAGGAATTTGATGTTCTGATCAGAGTGTAATATCATTTGAAATTTGATTTCTTTTATCTGGTGCTAGCCCGTAGATAATTTTACTGGTATTAAAATCTTTTCTTATAAATACAGTTGTTAGTAGGCACCACCTAGCCCACTAACCTTCAATTTGGGAATTAGGGAACCAATTTGGGTCTGATGGATTCCACATCTGTCTGATCCGCTTTAAGATCTGTGCGCAGAGATTAAAGCTGATGCGCACACACAATGATGCGGCACACATGGATCTCAAATTGGTCCTGTGAATTAGATCATAGCTGAAATTCCACATCTGTCTGATCTTGCTTTAAGAGCTGTGTGCACAAATATTAAAACTGAGGCGCACACATATTGAAGCGGTGCGCATGGATCCCAAATTGGTCCCGTGAATTAGATCATAGCTAAAATTTTGTAAATGAAATCACATATCTACTGGAGCAAAACTCGTGCCTTTCATTTTGGAGCGGTCATACTATGACTATACTGGTTTGATTTCTTTTATCTGGTGCTAGCCTGTAGATAATTTTACTGGTACTGATCATCACACTTTGATCTCAGAACTGTACCTAGGAGTGTCTTGGTGAATTGGCTCATAGTTGAAATTTTTAAATTAAATCATTTCAACATTCTGATTACTATAACAATACTGGTTTGATTTCTTTTATCTGGTGTTAATCCGTAGATAATTGTACTGGTACTGATCACCACACTTTTGTCTCAGAATTGTACCTGTTAGAGCACTGAATTTACACTGTATCAGAATTTTCTTGGTGAATTAGCTCATAGCTGTAATTTTGTAAATTAAATTATTTCAAAATTGATTTATTTTATCTGGTGCTGGCCTGTTGATAATTTTACTGGTACAATTTTTTTTTTCTATTAATAAAATTGTTAGTAGGCACCACCTTCAAAATTGTTTAACTGGTACTGATTGTCAAACTTTGGTCTCAGAACTGTACCTGTTAGTGCACTGAATTTACACTGTATCAGGCAGTGTTTTAAAATTCGGTATATACGGCTGTATATACGTATTCAGTGTTTTAAAATTCAGTCTATACGGCTGTATATATGGCAGTGTTTTAAAATTCGGTTCTGTACAATTCAATACGGATCCTATTCCAAATCTTTATCCAGGCTTTCACCTAGTTAAGCATTTGTCACCTAAAATATATTGATTATACAGGAAGGTTTCTTTTCTTCTTCAATAGATTCATTATTTTACTAATAAATGGCAGCGGGCCTGAGAATTTTGGGCTGATGGATACTTCCCTTGACCTCTTCCTTCCTGCCACGTCGCTATGTACATTAACTCTCCTATAATCCTGCTCGCTACCAATTGAGCAATTTCTCTGATATTAATTCTGATTTTTGTGATTTGCGTGTGGATCCCAGTGGTAAAACCCTTCTTATTCCTTATCAGGAAATGAGTAATTCATTCATTCATCAGTACTTGTTTAATTCATCAACTAAGCTAATAATTAAGAAAAAATTTAGATATATACCGCATATATAAGTCCGCATAAAAATCATATTTGTATTCCGTGGTCTTCCGCATACCAAATAGAAACCGCATTTAAAAACACTGGTATCAGGATTGTCTTGGTGAATTACCTCATAACTGAAATTTAATAAATGAAATCATTTCAACTTTTTTGAGTACTACTTTTGTAATTGTTTACAAGAATTGAGGGTAGCAGCGGGTCAGTATCATTTCGGTGCCTATTTGAATTATAGGGGATCTGCTTTGAGATTCATGCCAGGTTAAATCTCATTCTACCCAGTAGGGTACTGCATTGAATCTGAACCTGGTAACAGCTGCCATAAGTCTGCTTGTATTATAAGTGACTGTTACATAAAATTCTGAATTCCACAAGGATCAAAATTTGTGATTTTTGTGGCAATATTTCAGAAATAATTTGTAAAAATGCAATACCGGTACAACACAAATGGTATATAAATTTCTAATTACTATCGGAAGAACAGTTTTAGATCTGGAATAGAGATTCTTATTTTAGGATAAGGAAGAATAGATGCTTGTTTTCTGGAATAAAGTTATAGAAACTATTTCTGATGGCAGGTCAAAGCAGGATAATGTAGCAGGAGTGAAGCTACCCCGATTCGAGCACTTTATTGACAGCTCATCAGGTGCGACCGGGGGAAATGATCTTACTGGCCTTGCACGTGGAGGTCAACAGGTCCAAGGATGCCGTGTGGCGCATCTAAAGGCTATTGAACTCCTTGTTGAGTTGGCATCTCTCCAGACTTCCTTTCTCACTCTTGATGATGCCATCAAGACCACTAACCGTAGGTACGTAAACAATTATATCTTTCATTTTTTCATGTCTAAAATTGATAAATTATATCAAAAAAATCTATATTAAATTCTATATATCTTTCATTTTTCATGTCTAAAATTGATGCATTTAATTGGGATATGCAGGGTGAATGCACTGGAGAATGTGGTGAAGCCACGAATTGAGAACACAATAGCCTACATAAGGGGTGAACTGGACGAACTGGAGAGGGAGGATTTCTTTCGCCTAAAGAAGATCCAGGTCTGACTATTTCATAGTATTAAAAATAAAAGAAAATAGACATGATACTTTTTTAAACTTAATTTTTATTTTTTGACATCAGGGCTTCAAAAAGCGGGAGGTTGAGAAGCAGATGGCATCTGCTAAGAACTTTGCTATCGAGCAACAACTAGAGAAGCTTTCTCTAAAGAAGGGAGTTTCCATGAGCACCGCTCATAATCTCCTCTTTGCTGGTGGTGACAAGGATCCTGATCTCATCTTTTGAAGGTGTGTGGGCCCCCCTATTTTTCATGCTCTCTGCGTCTCTCACTCTTGACTCCCTTTGCTATAAGCCAGAATGTTTTATGCATATATAAATGGCCATCTTAAATATAAATCTTGCTCATGGTGTGCTTGATAGTCAATTAGAAGACTGAACATTTTTCTCAAACAAAATACAATTTTTTTTAATAAGGGTAAAATGGGTAAAAATGAGTTTTAATAAAAAGAAGGCAGGTAAATTTTGTGGGTTTTTGAAATTTAGAGGGGTAAATATGATATTATGAATTTTATAGGGGAAATATGTAATTTTGATGTTTTTGAGGGGTATACATGAAATTCCCCCTATATTTGACTTGACAAGAAGTTGGAAATGTTTTTGGAAGTTATTATAGAAAGCTATGTTATCAAGTAAGAAGAAGAGTATGGAAGAAATATTCGAGAATAACCCAATTCCCAGTATATATCAGTATCAGTACCAGGTCTATAGTAAAACTGTGTATCCAAAGCAGTACCATTATTGAAGGATAGCTAAGTTTACACTTTGAATAAAATTTGTTGAATATAATTAGGAAAAAAAAAAAAAACAAGTAACAAGTTCTGTCTATTTCCCCCACTGGTCGTGTATGAACAATGAAGCGTTTGGTATATTAAGAATTAGTCGTGCCTCAAAATCAACTTATTTGTTGACCTTTTAAACAAATGTGCTAAACATTATTTAATATTTTTTTTTGTTCTAATTAGGTTGTGATTGGTGAATTGAGTTTGCATATTTTTTATGAAGACATCACATAATTATCTAAGAGGTGCCTTGTCACTGAGCTGCAGGGTGTGATTTATATATCTACTTTATCTTAATAAATCAGTGGACAGTGCTGATACTGTTATGTAGATTATTTCTGTGCACGAGATTAGATTTTTATCTGTTTCATTTAATTTCTCTTCTTTGTTTGTCAGTAAGTATCCTGTTTTTGGTGTTTTCTTTTGCTTGAGATGTATATGAATTGTGGTACCAAGTCCATAGTTATTTTGCTGCAAAAAGAGATGAATAATGAAACTTTGGTTGAGTTTTCATGTGACTTATTTATGTATGTATATTTGCAAAAAGTAATATGACAACTTTCATTTTTTTTTTCGAAGAGTTACATTTCCATGTATTACATACATATCACAAACCACAACTTAATTTAAAGAGGATTTGTGTAAGAGATTATACAGCAACAACTTATTTTAAAGAGGTTTTGGTGACATGTTGCACCTAGAACACGACACATGAACTTTTTCATACACTAACGAAAGCTTGACTTTGAAACTTGTTTTATCCGTAGGGAGTTTTTGTGATTCATTTCTTTGAAAGTTATACAAGATAAAACATGTTATTAAAATTAAGCAAAAAAGAAAACCCAAAACAACTTTCCTGTATGTGAATACTGCCTCTGATTCAGTAACCACCACAAGAAAATTTCAATGATATGTAATGTCAATGATTTGAAATTTCTAAAAAAATGAACTTACAAAAAGTAGCCCCTTGATGTGATCATTGGTGATATCAAGGTTGATGTTAGGATCATTGTTCAAACAAAGTAAAATATCAACAAAATTATCATGTCCCTTATTATTCCCTTCATTTTTAATATGAACTTCAATTACCTCTTCAAACAACAGTTCCCACTAAATTCTATTTCTACCACCACCTCTTGAAACATAGTACCTCCTTTCTTCCATGATGAATTTTCCAGAAACAACCCTAAGAACTACATCATTCATGAATGAGAACAAATCCTTGCTTAATTCTATAGGATCACCACTCGGCATGGAGGCACTGTCGGCAATCTTTGCAATCAAATTACCAACTTCTGCCTCTCTAATTGTTTTATAGGAGGCAATCTTCTTTGTACTCATTAAATGGATAGATTGTGAAGATCTTTTTCAATTGCCTCCAATCTAATTTATTTTAAGGCTCAAAGGCCAAGTCACCAAAACAAATGATGTCAGTGACGCCAGCAGAAGGCCGGGAAGCAAAGGTGAGGTCATGGGTTCGCATGATGGCATATGCCATATCGGATGACGAAACAATAAGCCTTGGTACTTCACCTAGATGAAGTAGTATGAGAGGCCCATATTTTAGAGAGAGTGAATAGAGAGATTGATGGTAAAGAGAGCTTATTTGGTGAATGTTTCCGATGAATAAAATCTTTGGCTTTTGAGTAGTTTCTTCTCTTTACCCTTAAGTAAAGTATGAAGATAGATAACAGAGATATACACAGTAGTGACAAACTCTGCACTAAATTAGTAAATATCATCTCTTGAAGAGGCACAATTTTTGTTATCTGAGTGTGTCTTTTTCTCCTCCAAGTGATATATATATAATTACAAGTGTGTTGCAATTGAGCGTTACTTCATAGGACAAATTAAGGGGATGATGACACTTATCAAAATTGACCTTTTGCTCTCAACCACTTGTAATAAATTCGGTACCACCACCTTGTTTTCTCTTAAATAAAGGGTTTCTGAGTATACTTACCTTCTAACTCCCTTTATTACACTAGCTAGTTCAATGATAGGTCTTGAACCATCCAAACATTCCAAAATAGTTGCTGGAATGACTGGAAAAATAATGTCTTTTCAGTTTCAAATAGGTACAAATAATAAATAATGTGAAATCAGTTCAAAATTTGATAAATTAGAATTGTATAACATTGTCCTTTTCACAGTGGGTTGACTTGGCCTTTTGTTGCGAACGGAGGTGTGAGAGAGAGAGAGAGTACGGTGATGAGCATTTTCTTCGCGTTTTGGAAGAAATGATCAAACGAAAGACTTGGTGCACAAATTTTATTGTCTCAGACATTAATAAACCTGTTGGTTTATCATAGGCCGAGATCTTCGTTAATTAGAAAATCAGAAATTGCAACATTTGACTTCTCTTTTATTCTTTTCTCAAATACTGAGCACATTAAGGCATTAAGGTTTGTGAAGGATTATTTTATTCCAATTTTAACGTGCAAATATCAATAGTTATATAATTTTTTCGTCATGTTTTTAATATCCAACATTAAAATAAAATTAATAGAAATGCCCACAATTTTTGAAGAATTATAAAAAAATCCAAACAGCCGAGAATCTTGGCGGTCCAATTTTATCTGGACCGTATGGTCCAGAAAACAATTGGACTGCCAAAACATAGTATAATTTTTTTATTTCTTAGGTTTCTATCAGAAACTGAATGTTTTGGATTTATATTTTTTTATTTAATTAGAAATTTTTATCACTTTATAATTTTTTCTATTAAAATAAAAAATATTTTTATTTCTTTGGAAGTAGATGAAATACTATAGAATTTAAAAGACTGCGATAAATAATTCAGATCAACATTTTCAGTCTGGATTTTTGCCGCTATAGGAAAAATAAAAATAGTTGCTTGTGTGTGACAGGGAAAAAAAATAAAAGTATTTTGAATCTGAGTTATTGATCTTTGTTCAAAAGTCACTTTTGAATAAATGAAGAAATTATTGTGATTTTTGTAGTACATTCAAATTACCCATCTATTTTACTAGAAGCTATTTTATATTTTCCTAAACTCACTTCTAAGAAAATAGATGGAATAACATAGAATATGAATATATTAGAATGACTATGCTAATTTCTTTATTGGGAAAATTTGTTTTATGCCACTCTAAAACTTGATATTTGTCAAAATGCCACTCAAAAAACAATATTTGTCAAAATACCATTAAAACTCAATGTCTATTTTAATTTTGTCATTATCTCAATTTAAAAATTATAAATTTTCAAAATGTCCAAACTGTCCCTGTTAGATTTTTTTTTTTTGAATTTCAAATTTTTTCGAATTTCAATTTTTTTTTGAAATTTCAAATTTTTTAAAATTTCAAAATTTTCAAATTTCAAATTTTTTCGAATTTCCAATTTTTCGAATTTCAAATTTTGAAAATCAAATTTAATCAAATTTTGAAAATTTGAAAATCAATTTTTTTTGGGGAGTCCGAGCCGGGGGCTGCCACGAAAAAATTTGAAATTTTGAAGTTTCGAAAAATTTGATTTTCCAAAAAAATTTGAAATTTGAAAAATTTGAAATTCTAAAAAATTTGAAATTTAAAAAAAATTGAAATTTAAACAAAATAGAAATTTCAAAAAAAATTGAAATTCGAAAAAAAAAAAATCTGACAGGACAGTTTGGGCATTTTGAAAGATTAGAATTTTAAATTAAGATTAAAGAAGGATAATGACAAAATTAAAATAGACATTGAGTTTTAATGACATTTTGACAAATATTGATTTTTGAGTGGCATTTTGACAAATATCAAGTTTTAGAGTGGCATAAAACAAAATTTCCCTTCTTTATTTACCCATAAGTGATTTTTGAACCGGAATCAATAATTCAGATTCAACATATTTTCTTTTCTAGTAACATACAAAGAAATATATATTAATTTTTCTTACAGTTGGAAAAAATCCCAACTAAAAAATATTAAGCGGGATTATTTGTTGCAGTCTTGTCTCTCTAATAAATTAAACTGTACTATATATTCCATATATTTCTAAAGAAATGTAATGTTGGATATCAATAAAAATTTGGTATAATTTTGGCCCATAAATTCAATGATAACTAAGATTAATTAATAGGAAACTTTCTTATCTGTTTTTTGTTTTTATTTAAATTTTTGACATTAATTTTAACTTATTGAACATTAAAAGAAAAGAAATTAATTTCAGAAAGTGTAAAGTTCATTTTATTTTTGTCTTTAACATAATTTTTGACAAATTATTCTTTTACCAACCTTTTCCTACTTTTTATTACAAGATAAGCTTCTGACTTAAAAAAAAAATTCCGAGTTTCCAATCTAACTCGGCCAATACTTACCGATTCATCCAATTTTGATTCCACGATTGATTAAGTGATAAAGTGCATTACTATTTATTCCTCAATTATGCCTAAAAACCTCCACCGGGTTCCCTAGTCAAATTAACAATCTTAAATTCTTCATAATGATAACTACTCATCAAGAGGTTTACATAATATTGATGAAATGAACTTGCCAAGATTCTCTGTGGTTTGGGCATTTTTATAATTCTACAAAAATCATGATATTTCTATTAATTTTCATTTATTGTTGGATATTAATAAAAATTTGGTATAATTTTGGTCCATAAATTCAATGATAACTATGATTAATAGGAAACTTTCTTATCTGTTTTACATTTTTATTTATTGAACATTAACAGAAAAGAAATTAATTTCAGAAAGTCTCAAGTTAATTTTATTTTTTTCTTTAACATAATTTTTTGACAAATTATTTTTTTACCAACTTTTTGCTACTTTTTATTACAAAATAAGTTTCTGACAAAAAAAAAAAATCAGAGTTTCCGATCCGAGTCAGCCAATACTTACCGATTCATCCGATTTTGATTCCCTGATTAAGTGATCAAGTGCATTACTATTTAAATATATATTCCTCAATTATTCTAAAAACCTCCACCGGGTTCCCTAATAAAATTAACAATCTTAAATTCTTAATAATGATAACTACAGAGGTTTACATAATATTGATATATTATGAAATGAACTTGCCAATCAAGTTGTTGGCTAAACCAGTTGATTAAAATAAAGATAAAAAAAAAACAGCGCAATCATACAAGCTAGTTACAGAATCACCAACGAAAAAGGGAAGTTGCCCATGATGATGCTGATACAGAATCAACAACTTGTAGCATGGACTTGGTCTCCTTCAACACTTCGGTTGACAAATCAGGCCTATTTTTTCTCATTGGATCGCTACATCTAAGTCCCAATGAGATCATTTTCTTGGCAAGCTTCAATGGCCAGGGACCTGCTGAAGCATCGATTAATGCCTTCAATGTACCCTTCTGCTGTGCCTCCTCCACCAATTTCCTTATTCCTGATGGATCTTTGCATGTCACTAGCCGCAACAAAATAATGCCAAATGAATAAACATCACTTTGAGGAGTTATCTTCGCCGTTGAGAAGTACTCTGGGTCCATGTAACCGATTGTTCCTTTCGGAATATCTGTCGAGTGGAATGGTACACTTGCACTATCTGTCGTGTTAAGTTCACGACATAGGCCGAAATCGCTGATTTTGCTAACATTGTTCAAATCAAGAAGGATGTTGTCGGGTTTGAGATCACCATGCACAATACCATGAGGTTTGCTAGAGTGTAATAATCTTAGGGCATCACAAATCTCAAATGCAATGCGAGTTCGGGCTTGCCATAAGAGAGGCGGAGAATCATTTTTACACCTCAGGCGGTCTTCCAGGCTACCATTTGGTATGTACTCGTAAATAACTGCACGGTTTTCTGCACAAGCCCCTAGAAGTTTCACAAGGTTGGGATGCTCTATCTTGCTAAGAATTTCAATCTGTGAAATTCAAATAAATTATTTCTCATTAACTACAAATATGAAATCTAGTTAGTAGTCAATGCTAATAGAACTATGCATAATGTTAGTGCAGATGCCAAATAAAATTTACCAAAAAATTATAGTACAAAATATTTATATATGTACCTTGCGTTGTTTTTCTTGGTGGTTGTTTATCATTTCTATTTTTAATATAAGGCTATAAATTATCCAAAGATATCCCTACAAAATTTCAACCTAGAAATCAAAATTTCTTCAACTTATTTGAGGGATCAATTAATGTTATAGTGAAAATACAAGAGGGTAGAAAATTAAAAACCATCCAGTTAAGACATTTTAAAGGTTCAAATGAACTATAAATTTTGTAATGTGGTTGAAGTATATATGCATAAATGTTATTGTCATGGGAAGTACCTCCTGATTAAATTCTTTTGCTCCTTGTCTGCTTCCTTCTTTCAGCATCTTTATTGCCATGGTAGTATTGTGGAGGATGCCCTTATACACAACGCCAAACCCTCCCTCTCCAAGTTTACATGACTCATGGAAATTGTTGGTTGCAACTTGGAGCTCTGAATATCTGTATACTCTGAAGTATCCTATACATTGGCTACCTGGAGCTTGCAGTTTTGTCAACCAGCGCAACTCTTCAACTTCTTTTCTAGCATCATCTCTTTCAAACATTAGTTGTTCTGTGACTTTTTGGACCGCCTCTGAAAGTCTTCTAGCATCATCTCTTTCAGACATTAGTTGTTCTGTGATTTTCTGGGCCGCCTCTAAAAGTTTTCTAGCATCATCTCTTTCTGATGTTAGTTGTTTTGTGCCTTTCTGGGCTGCCTCTAAAAGTTTTCTAACATCATCTCTTTCCGACGTTAGTTGTTTTGTGAGTTTTTGGGCTTCCTGTGAAAGTTCTCTAGCATCATCTCTTTCAGACGTTAGTTGTTCTATGAGTTTCTGGTTTGCCTCTGAAAGTTTTCTAGCATCATCTCTTTCTGATGTTAGTTGTTTTGTCAGCTTTCTGGGCTGTCTCTAAAAGTTTTCTAGCATCATCTCTTTCAGATGTTAGTTGTTCTATGAGTTTCTGAGCTGCCTTTGAAAGTTCTCGAGCATCATCTCTTTCAGAAGTTAGTTGTTCTATGAGTTTCTGGTTTGCCTCTGAAAGTTTTTTAGCATAATCTCTTTCAAGCATTAGTTGTTCTGTTACTTTCCGGGCCTCCTCTAAATGTTTTCTAGCATCATCTCTTTCAGACATTAGTTGTTCACGTTCAAGGGCAGGCTTCTTTCTCTGCATCTAAGAAGCAGATTAAAATATATAGATTTAGTCCAAATCTTAGTTTTAGATTTAGTGAGGCCACACTTTGCTTAGAATTTTAACCTATATATGTTGTTTAAATTGAGTTACTTTGGTTAACCTAAAAATATAGTCCTCCTAGACCTACATGTGTTTTGAATGCTTACAAACTATACATATTTCAAATATATATTAGGCTGAACCACTTTTACCAATTTATATTACACTACATATATAGTATGTACGTAGTTCGATGTTTTTGCCTTTTTGAGCAATTCTTTGTATACATTGCATTAGTTCAATAGGTACTTGTTTAATCATTTCTATTTTTAACTAACAATATGCACAATCCAAAGAGAAACCAAAACGATATATTCCATCATTAGATGAGGGAAATTAGATTATTTTCTTTTCATATTATTGGGGTTTAGTTTAACGTTAGAGTGAAAGTACTAGATGTGATCATCTAGATCCATCAAGACATTGTAAATATTGTAATTGACTATGAATTTGTAGTGCTAGCTTTTCCATGAGTGTCTGTAAAAGGCCTGATATTAAATATGAGAGTCCCGCTACTATGACATTAGTGTTAGTTCAGTCTATATGCCATTGAGTCCAAAACATATCAGATAGGCTTCAAATAAAAAAAAAAATCTAAAATATCCAAACTAATTTGCTTCATGAGTGATGTGTTTATATGCAAATTTATAAATTTTCAAATTCATTTAGTATCAAGTCAAGCTGTAAAAAAAATTTGAAAAATGAATGAATAAAATAAAATTAAAAACCTTATTCTTTTGACGGGTTGACTTGATGCTAAATAATTAAAAAATTTATAAATTTTGTATGTAAACGTATTACTCATGATGGGTTTGGACGGTTTAGATTTTTCATTTGAAGTCTATCTAATAAGTATTGAAATTGGTGGTATATAGGATAAGTTTTGGAATTGGTGGCATATAGACTGAAATAATATTGATGTCATAGTACCCGAACTATAAAGATCATTCCTGTTCCTCTCTTGTTAGTACCTCTATTCCATGTCATTTACTAGAGTCAAAGCTGCATTTGAGTATATTTAAATAAACATATATAAATATATTGACTAAGGTATATATACCTCATCGAAATTGTAGTTTGCCTTGGAAAGCCAATATGATTCCGTCTTTGTTTTCTTGGATCTTCCAATACGGTGCATGTTCTGGTCATTCAATTATCAGAAATTACATATGACTGAACTAGCACAATAATTGATTGTCTAGTACTATACTAAAACAAACCAAAGTAAACAGGCAACATAAGAAATTCATTTTGTAGAATAATATATGACGGGTTTGGCAATATTAACTTCCATTTTTAACCATGTAAAAAACGAGAAGAGGGAGGGGGGGGGGGGGTTGTTATGTAACAATACCTTTTCAAGAAAGTCATTTAGAAATGTCAATAAATGTCCTTTTTCATGCATGGCTCTTCTCCAAAGGAACTTCTCTGACGAATCTTCCACCTTTTTTTCTTCGGAATTTAATATTCTTGAAACTAATTCTGAAGTTTCCAGACCTGTTGGATCCTAACACCAAAACGCCATTATAGGTACAATGAAGGAATAACATTATAGATAAATTGAACTAGTAATTAACAAGACTATAAATTCTTTTCCTTTTTTACATGTTTTTATGAAGATCCAATAAGCAAAGCAAATATATATTATGATGAATTAAGAGAACTGAGAATGTATGGAATATATATATAATAGTTACCAGGTCGTTTATCATTTTGTCGGTTCCCGTTATCTCGTGTACTCTTATGGCTTGCAAAGCACAACCCTGTGCAACATCTTCATGACATATTGTCTCTAGTTTTTTCCCAAAAACTTTAGTTAATATGTCAATAATTGCTGGAATGGAGCATCCTTTTCCAATGGGATGTACTAAGTCAATCTTCTCCACATTCAACCCTGATTCGTTCAATGCATCTTTCAACGCCACCTCAATTTTCTCTAATATTGAAATGCTCAAGGATTCAAATTCTTTCCTTGTTATTAACCCCTTAACATCTACTGAACCTGATAACTTTTCAATGGAAAAGCATGCTTCTTTGTCTATGCATAGATTGTACTTCAACATCTCACAAGCTTCACTGAGGCGAACAGAAGCACTGCTGCTTTCGGACACATCAATATTGTATTCCTTTCTAATCTTACATGCAAAATGCTTAAATAACACTTTGTCGAATTCCCGTCCACCTAACGACCTCACATAACCCTTGTACAAAATATTCACAGACCATTTTGGTGCAAAGAAACTTTTAGCCGAGCACTCCTGTTCAAACTCAGCAAAGCAAACTTGCATGCTGGCATGCCCAATATCAACAAATGCCACAATATACTTTTCTCCGAGTGAAATATTTCTTTCAATTGCCACTAATGTGGCGGTTGTTTCATCGAGGAAGCAGAAAGTTACAGGAAAACCAGCAATTCTTGCAGCCTTAAGCACGTCCTTCTTTTGTTCATCCGTGAAATACGTCGGAATTCCAGTACAAGCAGAAGTAGAACGATTACAATAATTTTTCGGTATAAATTCTGGTGTGGAAAACAACATAGCTAGGATCTCAACCGGGGTGAATGCTCTATCTTCTTCCTTGCATCTACTGTGGACTAATGGATATCCGTTAGGACCTTCGATTACTCTAAATGGAACATAGTCAAGCTCCCATTGCAGCTCTGGATCAGAGAACTTCCTACCCAAAAGACACTTGATTTGCGAGATCGGGGTTTTGAACTCGGTCACAAATTTTGGCATCCAAATGTCGTCACTATATGCCACATGGCAACTCCAATTGCCCAAATCAATCCCCAGCGTCTTCATATCTGATAGTTCAAGAATTTGTTTTATTTCTGCCATGTAATTATAAAGAACAAGAAATCAACCCTAATATTGTATTAATTACAAAATAACATAGTTAATTATTTGCTGGCAATAGCCTGTTGTAAAGGCATGCAAAGTGCTGTTTTGCTGTAATTGGACTTTTATTTATTGTTAACCCTTGGTATATAGCATCTACCAAGTTTTTCAAAAAAAAAAAAAAATTAGAAAAACAAAACAAAAAAGAAGAAAATAAATTATGGAAAGAGTGTTATTAGCTTGATAATTCTTTTGTATTGTAAAGTGACCTCATGTGCATCTTGCTCCCTTCATACTTTCCAAAAGAGATTTCAAGTAAAAATTCTTGTGTCTCTTTTTTATTTTCCTTTGCTAGATTATTTTCGTGTACTAGATTGCTTATTGTGTTGCTTCTCATGTCTGTTAAAATATTATTCCATTTTAGTGTGTCCTGGTGTGTGATTAGAACTTGTTTGATAAAATTACTTTTTGTGATCAGAATTTTCTTCAACATTTTTGTTATAAATTTTTGATTGAGTTGAAATCTTTGATGTTCATTTCTATTATCTTGGCATCTTATTTATTTTGATTGATGTTTTAATTTTTGTTATGTTTAATTTTTTTTTTGCAATATATATATTCTCCTATATTTAGTTGTACTATAAATATTTTTGCCTACTCTTAATAAAAATTCTGACTTTGCCACTGGTTAAGACCAAGTGATATAGGGGGAATAAGTAAGAAACCTCAGGGTATCATACATTTGATCATGGTTCGCAAAATTAGAATCGGAATCGGGTTAATTGAACAACTCAGATCGGAAACTTGTAATTTTTAGTAAGAGCTTGTGTTGTACTAAAAAACAAATTTGATAAATAAATTAATTTATCTAAAATTTATGTTAAATTAATATATTGTACTCAAATAATCTACTAATATAATATATAGAATAGGATCAGAATGAAATGTGAGAGAAGAACTCGCTACAAGCAATGCTACATCTGAACCGCTGATCATTCGCATCGGAGAATCACAAATTTCTCCCTGTTACTACGGGCTTTAGTCAAAATAATAATAATAATTATTATTATTATTATTGGGCCCAGATATAAAATGGTCAAGTTTCACCATGAACCAGTACAAATTTTATATTTTTCTATGGTAAAAAAGCTATGCACCAAGTCTATTCAAACAAGTATTGGGAGATTCATCTTCCCAACCATCCTCACAGATCTCTCCGTTCTCTTTATTTCCCAAAATCGACGATCCTCGTTTCTTCTCAAATAGACAACGGTAAATCTAAATTGACGCCCAGAAAAAAAAAAAAAAAAAAAAAAAGCAGAATCCCAATTAGGAGATAATCGTCTCAAATCGTGAGAATTGGTCTGATTCGAAAAAAAAAAAAAACTCAGTTGAATCGACCAAGTCAATTTAGTAACTTGTTTTTCGCTGAAAACCACGTAACTTGGTCTAAAATCAGCTCGACATTCAAGTCCGACTCGATCGATTCCAGTGTAACTAGGCCAAATGTACAGACCATGCATGTGACACCAAAAAAAAACAAAAAAAAGCAGGAACAGCACAACTTTTACCAAATAGCTATTATTGTACCAAACTAGTCAAGACTCAATACTTAAAGTGCGTGCAATTTGCAATTTGCAGATTTTAACCAACAGATTTTAACAAAAACCACCACAAACATAATAAAAAAAAAAAAAAATCAAACTTTAAAGCAATTTGCAAGGGATTAAAGTTTGACCAAGAAAATCTCAATTTGATATATTACCCAAATAACCAGAAACGACTCTCACTAACTCATGAATTTAATATATACTAATAACAATGCAGGAGGCAAATACTTACAGGAACAAATTAATCAACGCCAGCTGCTTTTGTCACCACCCCTTTTCTGGTTTTCTCTTCTCACTCTCTTCTTTTTTTTTTTTTTTTTTTTGGAAAAACTTGGCAGTTGCTGCCAAGGATTTCTCACTCTCTTCTTTGAATTTATTCAGATCTCTCTCTCTCTTAAATGTTGGTAGTGGCTAATTCAGATCTCTCTCTCTCTTATTGAATGCTTGGTAGAGCTCCTCTCTCTCTTTTATTGATGTCTGTCTTATTTTCATATTATAGCAATGTGCCACAATTTCAAAATGGGACCTTCACTGTGCTACTCTTTTATGGAGTAAACAGTAAATACCAACTAATTACCACTGAAGCATTTTGTGTGCAAAAAATTTAACCAACTAAACAACAAACTTTGTGTCCCAAACCACTACAAAATAGACAATTAATCAAAAGCAATAATTGCAAGGATATTTCAACCAGAAAATCTCAACTTGATATTGTCTAAAAATTTCAGAATTGGCAATCACCAATTCTTGGAACAAATTAAGTATAACTCTTATTGTAACAATGTCATTGATTAGTGCTGGTTGCTATTGCTGCAAAAAGAGGTCAGATGATCATATAATTAATCATATATGGAGAAAAAAAAAAGAGATGAAGAGGCCATTAAGGTGGTCAAACCAGCATTGACATATAATAATATGACTTGTAACAGTCCCATATTACTTAAGGATTCATACCGATAGCTGTTACAAATTAATCTTACCCATATCCTTTTCTTATTCGTTACAAATTGATCTTATTCATATCCTACTCTTACCTGTTTATCAAATAATGAAATGGTAACTGATAAATAACAAGCAATGGAACATCATCAAATAAAGTTTCAATCTGAACCGTTCAATGAAATTAGAAAAAACAACAATTAAATTCTGTATAGCCCTAAACTGTATTGGAATTTGCGACCTAATCTAATTTCCAGAGCAAACGAATAGGATTTATTTATCTATTTTAATGGTTAATTAATTTAATCAAAATGTATTTTTTTCCAACATTCATTGCTCACCAATATATATATAATTTAATTTTTTTTATTTTCTCTATCGGATAACAAATAGCGGGTACGAAATAGTTTTTATCCGTAATTAACCTTTGTATTCGTACTCGATAAGTTAATAAAAAAAAAATTTATCCGTATACATCTTATCGGATAAATAGATAAAAGGGTGCCATTGACGACACTTGTTTGTTTGACATATATTTTAGGCACATGGATTTTAAGAAAGCGATGGAGTTTCTGGATTTTTAATCACGGGAATCTTTTTTGGACTATTTTTTTTTTTTTTTTTGAAAACTTGGTAGATGCTACCAAGACTGCATATAAAATAAATGTGTTTACAACCTCATCTCCTAAATTATTACAGTCACAATGTTATACTGTTATTTGCCCCATCTATCACACTTCCTCTAATCATCTCAATGCCTGATGCTTTACGTGATGTGCAGAATTTGAGCCACATCTTTGAGTCCTCTTCAGCTCTGTTTGCTACTAGTCTATGCAGTAACCGCGAGCCTTAAAAAATTAGTGAGAATCTTGTCAGAAGTTTTAATTAATGTTGTTTAATTAAATATTTATTACAATGATATAAGTATTACAATAGTTTATAAATGTTATCCACACAAAAAAATGTATGGCAATAACGGAAACTGAGAAAATGTGAACTTAAAAAGGCAACAATTTTTTTATTCATAGCATTATAAAAATATAAAATTAAAGCCATATTTTTTTTTTTTTCTAAAATGTTCAAAATTAACAAGATCGCTATGATTCGTTGTGCTTCAAAAATGTCAATGCGGTCCAAGGGCTAGGTACCACATATTACAATTGGACTCAATACTTGTGAACCATTAGAATTCATTGCTCAAATCATCAATTTCATTAATTCTGTTATATATAGAATATTGTAGCCCTAATGAAACAAATAGATCTTTTTTTTTAATTCCCACAAGAATCTCAAAGCGGATCGCTTAATTATATCTATCATAGTCACCGATCTGACGCCCAGCGGTGCAAACCGATCGGATACAGATCGGATAGTGGTAAAATCATATATATTCGTATCTGCTTTTATTTTTCAAATACAGATACAGATCGAATATCAGATGTCTGTATACATAAATATTTTTATAATATATATTAAAACTATATGGTATATATTAATTATTCAAATACGGATAATTAAAATCCAAAACTATATTCGTATCTGTATTCAAAAGAATATTTAAATATCGGATATTAATATCTAATTTTTGAATATGAATACGGATACCGTCGGATATTATCCTATCCGTTTGCACCCCTATCTGAGGGGATACGGATTCTGACCACATTGGTTGTCATTATTTAACCACACAAGCACAAATATACATATAGCATAATCAAATTAATGGTGTGTTTGTTCGGTAGGGCTGCTAATATATAGAAGCCCTGTTCAGAATCGGGCCCAGATCAATCTTGAAATTTATAAAGCCCGTTCATGATCGGCCCGAAATCAAATTGTCCATGCTCAAGATCAGCCCATTCAAAATTGTTCAAAACTTAGTTCTGTTCAGAATTGAGTTCGGTTCGAATCAAGCCTGTTTCAATGAATCGGGCCGAACAATGGACAACCAAGCAATTCTAGTTATGAACAACCAACCGGGCCTAGTTATAAATAAACAAAAAAGTCAAATTTTAAACATAGCATAAATCCTTACTGGAGCATAATCGTATAATAAAATCCAATTTCAAACATAGCATGATTATAAAATCCTTACTGGAGCATAATGAAATAATAAAATCCAATTTCAAACATAATAAAATGACACTGGAGCATAATCGAATAATAAAATCCTTACTGGAGCATAATCAAATAATAAAATCCAATTTCAAACATAATAAAATGACACTGGAGCATAATCGAATAATAAAATCCTTACTGGAGCATAATCAAATAATAAAATCCAATTTCAAACAGCATGGCAGCATTTGTAAATTCGTTCAAATTTACATCACTTTGATCCAATTTTTATCTAAATAACACATAATATATTAATTCTACAAAAAATGGAGGATATTTGTCAAAGTGACAAAAATGTATTCTCATTACAAGAGCATAGTGTACCAACTTAAAATCTGAGATGTCCCTAAGACCTGTTAGAAAATCAAAATCTGTAGCACAAGAGCATAGTGTATATTGGCTATCAAATATACAAGAGCAAAATCTTTAGCTCAATACCATGAATTTATACTCAAGAGTGCAAAGTAAATTACTGAAACAACACACTTGTATCAGTTCAGATAAAACTGGTACCAGAGTCTATATAAAACTGGTACCATAATTTGTATCAGTTCAGATATAAACAAATTAATAAACACTCGTCTTTTATCTGTTACTAGTACTGTTTATGATATTAAATTAATAAACACACACAAGGAGTATGCATTACCAAGTTTTATTTTATTAAAAGAAAAATGACAAAGATTTTGTACCTTGACAGTGTTTACCAGGCCCAATCTGTCAGAAAAAAAAATACAATTCCAATATTAGTTGAGAATAACAAAAATACACAGCATTTTATAATAACAAGGGAAAACTGGTGTAAATGTCATTCATCACTAATCTAACATAAAAGCATGTCACCATACCCCAGACAGCCTGAGAGTGTGCAGTGTACAATTTCCCATCTTATGGTGACATATTGCTAATTTGTCAAAAACAGGCAGTAGCATATATTCTCTGACAGACTGAAAGAGAAAGCACTAAGAAAATAAAGATAATACCCTCTAAAAGGGGTAAATGATGACAGACCACAGGAAACTAGAATGTGTAGCAATTTGATCAAAATACCCTCTAAAAACACAGTGTGTGTAATCCGTAAAATAAGTGAGGGTAATTGATCAAAATAAATAGCCTTTTGTTTAAGTTGCTGTCAGAAAACTATAATAATGGAGTCAGAAGTTGTTTTGACAGAGAATTATCAGAAATTTTAGGCACTGTACTGGTACCAGTTTCAATAATTATATATATCTTCCTTTATTAACATATTAAAAAATTCAAAAGAGGAGAACTTACTGCTATAGCAGTCAGCACCCTCCTTAACTATCAGCTTCCCCTTGTATAAGACAGGTAGGCGATCCAACGATACTGTTCAGAATTACAAAAGGATTTAACTAATAGGTTTTTGACTTGTAAAGGACATCAATTATCTCAAACTTTTATATTTATTTAAAAAGAAACGAGTGCATTAAGTTAAAAGATATCAGTACCTGTAAGATTATATTAGCTGCTTGTGTGTTATTGAATACAGTAAACACTGATAAAGCAATCGCATACAGACTCAGGTTTGCCACCTTCAGAAAATCAAACAATAGCAATTTACGAAATTAGACAATAAAACCTCAAATTGAACCAAGTACAAAATAAATTCACTTGGACTGGAAATTGAATAAAAGAAATTGAAGAGAGCCTGGTATCAGGGATTCAGGAAGTATTAACCAAACATCGGACTATTAACGCAGACCCACAACCCGTTAACCCATCAAAGAGAACACGGGAGAGGAAGGAAGGGAGCACTTACCAAGAATGGAGAAAGGAGAGGTCGGGAAGAGGGGTCGTCAAGTCGTCGCCAAAGTTATCTGGGAGAGAGGAGAGAGGCAAAGAGGAGAGAGGCGGCGCCAAAGAGGAGAGATGAATAGGGGTGGCGCGACGGAGAGAGAAGACCAGAGGCGCGACGGAGATGGAGAGGGGGTGGCGCGACGGAGAGTCGGAGAGGGAAGACCAGAGGGCAGAGGCGCTCAGGCGCCGCGTGAGAGAGAGAAATTGAGAAGGGATTTCCGATTTCGTCGTTTTGATAGGTTACGTTCGAACGGTTCGATAGGGTTATGTTCGGACGATGATTGTTCGATAGAGTTAAGTTCGAACAGTAAACCATCGAACATAAATCCGAACTATTCAACAGGTTGTTCAAAGTCCGTCCAAACTCGGTCCGATTAGTTTAATATTAACTGAACTGAACTGAACTTCGAATCTGATTCATACAAAAATCTGTTCGATTTCTGTTCAATTGTTGTTCAACCCGTTTTATTCATAAACAACCCTGTTCAATTAGCATCCCTATTGTTCGGAGACGTATTAATTATGTGTGATTTCGCATTTAATGCACCAATAACCAGTTTGTCACTGTATGTGCCTGTTTTAATATATGGTGTGTTTGTACATGGATGCATCACCTAACTACAGTAGTTAGGGAAAGAGGTGTGTCCGATGCTCATCGGACCCTTGAGTTCGATGTGTGTACTCATTTCTGTCCAATCTGCTTTTAAATCCGCATGTCGTTTCAATATTTGTGTGCCCGTTTCAATATTCTTGTAAATTTAGTACACAGAGATCTAAAAGCAGATCGAACGAAAGCAAAGGCTATCAGATGTAGAGCTGTAAATGAGCTGGCTCGGGCCGAGCTGAGCCTTAGCTCAGCTCATTAATTTTGGACCGAGTTGTTAGGGAGCCAGCTCGTTAACAGCTCACGAGCTAAAATCTCAGCCGAATGTGAGTCACGAGCGAGCCGCGAGCTACGAGCTTTTTTGACATCCCTAATCAGATGCACCTCTTTCCACAGTAGTTAAAGGTCATCGCTTGACCCAGTCCATAAAGGCTCATCTCTGCGGTTATTACATGAGTTGACTCAGACTTTAAATGGGCTCAATTCTTTTATCCATGATCTAAACCCGGAAAGTATAAACTGGCCCATTAATTATGAGTTGCCTGGCTAGTGGCTACATTATTTGTTATACTTACCCTGTCTTTTACCAGTTTAAAAGAAAAAAAAAATTCAAAATAAAGGAGCAATGGTATGATTGGATATTTTTATTTGGGGGGAGTTTCATGTATACCCCTTAAAAACATCAAATTATGTATTTCACCCTCTAAAATTCATAATATAATATTTACCCTTCTAAGTTTTGACTCACAAATTTACTCATAAAATGGCTTTTATATTAAACTTATTTTAAATTTAAAAATTATCCATTTTACCCTTTATTACAAAAATAAAAAATATGTAGTATGTTTAAGAAAATTAGTCCTCTAATTGGTTAGTTTTCAAGAAAAAATAGACAATTTTCTACTTCTGACGCATACAAATGAGATTAGGTACACGATTGTGTAAGACTTAGAAGTAGAGAATTGAACCATTTGCCCCTCAAAAACCGACCAATTTAAGACTAATATTTTTCTTAAACATACCACATATTTTTTTATTTTTTAATAATGGGTAAAATTGGTACTTTATACAATTAAAATTGAGTTTTTTTTTAATTAGAAGGATAAATGATATTATTAATGTTAGAGAAAAAAATATGTAATTTCAAAGTTTTTAAGGGGTATATAAAATTGCCCTTTACTGTGAAGAAGTCCATAGACAAGACAGCCACACAAAATCAGTGGTAGATGGATAGAGACATCCTATGCCTGTATAACCACAAGCTTGGATTTTGATATTTTGTGTGGCATAAGTCAAATAATGAGGATGCAATGGGTCAATATACACCATTAAGCCATTTATATATATAACCAAATGTTATTTAGAAAAATAAAATTTTAAATATTTCAATCCGTCTTAAACGGATACGGATTCAGAGCGGTTAATTCACAAATACGGATTCTAATACGGATACGAATCACATAATTATCGGATAATTGGGTCATATGAACTTTAAATAGAAATACTAATTATTAACAAAATTAAAATATCAAAATAAATGAAGAATTGAAAGTTCTTAGCTTAATCTAATATGGTAACTTTCAATTTTAGTTGAATGAAAAAACTATTTTCAATTCAAGGTTGTCAACAATAGGTTTCATCACAACAATAGGTTTCATCACGGCTTGAATGTGGACGGTACGTTCCGTCATAGTAGATTGCCGGAATTCTTCCTTTTGGTTTTTCTAGTTTTTAAATATTAGGAAAATTGATGGTATTCATTTTATTTTGTTTTTTTAATGCGATGAATTAAAATTTGATTCTTCCAGGGGGGGCAAATTTTGTTTTTTTTTTAATGCTATGAATAAAAACTTGGTACTTTATAGCCTCACCTGAGACCAACCCCCCCCCCCCCCACCCCTCCTCTCTCTCTCTAACCTCTCTAATTAAGTTGTACGGAACAAAGGATGGAGGATGACAGACAATTAGTCAGAATCATCTGCTGCATAAACGAGGATCACTCACTCAGTATTCGCGGTGGCCAGGTCGTGTTTGTTGTGGCCAACCGACGTGATCGTTACCAGGTCAGGTTTCATTGCTGAGAAATATCTATCCCCTTGGGTAATTTAGTTTTAATTAGTTAAATTCAGTGATTTCTTTATTTATTTTACATGTACTAACTAGGAATTAATATAATTCTTTGATCTGAACCTGAGATGATGTGAGCAGTACTGGATCAAGGACGACAGACACGGCACTAGCAGAAAGGACTCTGAAGGCCAACCCGCCTTTGCTCTGGTTAATTACGCCACCGGCGAAGCAATCAAGCACTGTCCCGAATACAACCCTGTAAAAAAATTCTTAGTTAATTTACTTCCAGAATTAATATATATGTATATTTTCTTCTGAAATTAAATCCTTTTTTTTTTCTTGATTAATAATTAGGTGTCGTTGATACCGTACAACCCGGATTCAGTCGACGAGGTGCTGTGGACCATGCGCAAAGACATGGAACAGGGGTTTACGTACATCCGTAGGATGGATAATATCTCTCTCCTCTTCACTGCGAATAAGCATGTAGTCCATGAGTCCATACAAGTTCATCTCTGCCACTTGGTTAACATCAACAATAGCCAGCGCTGGAACATAGTGCCTTATGCCCACAACTTAACCATGGATCTGGCTCACCGCAGATCGTCACAGCCAACGGTCAAGATCTACTGTGAGACAGAAGTGAGCTACAATCTGACGGTCTGTAATGATGCTGTTATGTTGGCTCCAGACAATCCCGCCGATAAGTACCAGGTGATTAGTTACTGTTTTAATATTTACTTTTATTTTTGAAAATCTTCTTAGAAGCTGCAAAGTCGTGAAAAAGAGTAAAACTATGAACCTTTGGATAACCAACAACCCTAGGACTTGTTGAGATAAACTCAGCAATACTGCACTGCTTTGTACAAGTATTCAAAAGGTTGAAGAGAGAAGAATATTTTTCTGAACAAAAATAATGTTTTATTTTCTCTCTCTTACTAAATTTGATAGAGTTATGCAGTATTTATAACAGTACAACATTCTTAAAATAAGTAATCACAACTTTACTAAATTAAGCACCCACAACACAATTTTAAACTTAATACCCACTACCTATCCTCCTAGTACAAGTAGTCCCCAAAATAGAAATATTATCGCACCTATCCTGATATAACAAACATTACATACATGCTAATTATAGAACCCACTAACATCTACACACTCCTAGATCTCACTCTAAATATAAAGAGCTAATTTTGGAGCAACTCTCAACTTACAGAACTTAAATATTGAAAGCTAATTTTGAATTAACTTTCAACATTACTTTGTTCCTAGCCATGCAACTGTGTTACTTTTCTTTTATCTTTAAGATTTAGTTGTAACAACTTAATTTATTTCTTACATGCGGATGTGGTTAAGTACAGCACTGGATCAAAGAAACCACACACTGTCAACATGTGAAAGATGAAGAAAAAAGAGCAACCTTTGCCCTGGTGAACAAAGCCACCGGCAAAGCTATTAAGCACGGCTTCGGTCATGAACATCTTGTATGTATCCACAAATCCACATACATCAAATTATCAACAATGATGAAACTTTCTCTTGTTTATTTGTTTGTTGAGATGAACGACTTAAAACAATTGACAGGTTCAGCTGGCCCCATTCGATCGGAACTGTGCAGAGGTGTCACTGTTGTGGACTGAGAGTGGTGATATGGCCAACGGTTTCCGACAAATAAGAATGCTAACCAACACTTCGTTGGTATTTGATGCAGCTGATCTACATGTGCAGCATAATTGGGCACTGTTAATAGTATTAAGGACGAATGACAACACCAATCAACGTTGGAAGATTGAAGAAATCAAGTGATCATTAACTTTGTTTGTTTGTTTGTTTTCGGTTTCAATTGATGACTAAATAGAAATTACAATAAAATGGGTAAATTTGTGAATTAATTAAAATTTAGAAGGATAAATGATACTACAAATTTTAGAGAGAAAAATACATAATATGGATGTTTTCAAGGGTATACATGAAATTGCTTTTTTTTCTGTGAAAAAGTCCATAGACAACACAATCACACAAAATCAGTGGTACTTGGAAAGAGACATCCTGTGCCTCTATAACCACATGATTGGTTTTTGATGGACGGAGGTATTGAAAATATGTATTTGAGATTATGTGTGGCATAATTCAAATAATTAGGATGCAATGGGTCAATATATATATAAAGCCATTAAGCAAGTCACATATCTAACCAATTTTTTTTTTAGAAAATAATTTTTTAAATATTTCACAATTCATAATATTATTATAATGAAAGCAGGAGACGACACTGAGCCCTCCTAAATAAATATGAAACAAAAATTCAAAATAATATGTTATTTTTGAGATAAAGTGTTATATATTTTCACAATTCATTATTAAAACGAAAGTTGATTGATCAATTATATTTGTTCATTATTAATTTTAAAAATTCTTATAATTTAATGTGTTAATTTAAGAATTACATGCATATATAACACATATAGTAATAAATCTCGACTGTTTGCAAAGAAATGTCTAACAAGAAATAGATGCCGAAGTTCACAAACGTTCTTATTTTTGAGATAGAGAGAGGAGAGAGGCATCAGAGCGGAGGCTTCACTCACGGATATAGATCTGCTCAGCAATGCATCTTCTAAATTCCACATATCCTCTGGCCATTTAAACACAAAATTGATTCTGGCTTTTGAATTCTGAGACAGTGCGCCGTTCTTCGATGTTATGAAATAATGAAGATGGAAATTAAGCTCATGTCAATTCACATTTGTTGCTCGACTCGTCTGAAAAGGAGAATGAGGAACTATTGTAATAAATTCAACCAAATAAACCATCAATTATTTGGACAATGACTTGTTGAATTTTCTGGTTTGTAGTTATGAATGTTGTAATTTCTTCCAATAAATGAATTACAAGGACTTGTAGGTACAGTTGTTTCATTTTCTGGTTTGTACTGTAATTTGCTTCACATAAATGAAAGATTTCTTACCATTATTTTCTATCATTTTCAATCATTTAATTCAATGGCTGTAGAATCTTCTTATTATACTTTGTGAAATTGATTTATTAATTAGAATCAAACAGCGCCACATAAGGGTAGTAAAAATCAACTTTAATAATTTTTTCCTCACTTACCCTGTCTTTTTTCCAGTTTAAAAGACAAAAATTCAAAATAAAGGAGGAATGATATGATTAGATTTTTTATTTGGGGAATTTCATGTATACCCCTCAAAAACATGAAAATTACATATTTTGACCTCTAAAATTCATAATATAATATTTACCCTTCTAAATTTTAACTCACAAATTTACCCATTTTATTGGCTTTTATATTAAACTCATTTTAAATTTAAAAAGTATTCATTTTACCCTTTATTACAAAAATAAAAAATATGTAGTATGTTTAAGAAAATTAGTCCTCCAATTGGTCATTTTTCGAGAAAAAATGGACAATTTCTACTTTTGACGAATACACAATGACATTAGGTATATGATTGTGTAAGAGTCAGAAGTAGAGAATGGAACCATTTGCCCTCATAAACCATCCAATTTAAGACTGACATTTTTCTTAAACATACCACACACACACACATATATATATATATATATATATATATATATTTTTTTTTATTAATGGGTAAGATGGGTACTTTATACAATTTTAATTGACACTACTACAGAATATCATGATTGTACACGGATAAACACGAAGAGCTACACGGATTTCCAATAGTGTAGGATGTTAGGGTGTAGGAAAGGGCCATCTTTTGCAAACGGATATTTATCCGTGTGCAATTATCATAAAACCGACACGGATAAACTATAATAGCCGTGTACAAATCTAACTCGAGCTACACGGATTTTTACTTAATAAACCGTGTAGGAATATCCATTCCTATACGGATTTCTAAATAAAAAACCGTGAAGGAATCAACATTCCTACACGGTGTTTTCATTATAAATCTGTGTAGCTCCAGTAGGATTTGTACACGGCCGTTCTGGTTTATCCATGTATAAATCCGACTAGAGCTAAACGGATTTTTAATTAACAAACCGTGTAGGTATATCCATTCCTACACAGATTTATAAATAAGAAAAACGTGAAGGAATCCACATTCCTACACGGTTTTCTAATTAAAAATCCATGTAGCTCCAGTTAGATTTGTACACGGTTATTCTGTTTTATTCGTGTACAAATTTAAAGGATTTTCATTAACAAACCGTGTAGGAATGTACGTTTATTTATTTAAAAATTTCTTCAGGAGACCTACACGGATTTCTAATTAAAAATCCGTGTAGAATTTTTTTATTATTATTATTTTAATTTTTTTGGTTTTTGGCTAGCCTCCACTTTTGCTAGCCATTAAAATATGCAGCTTTTCTTAAAAAAAAAATCAGATTCCAAAAATGTAATTAATAAATTGCACTAATTAATTTATACAAATCCATATTGTTCATTACAAAATTCTGCCTGGAAAAACTTTGCCCACATATCTCTAACTTCATCGATTTCCTCCTTGGAGTAAGGGTCCTGTGTCCATCGAAACTACAATTATAAATTGGTGATTAATTAGTAACTAGAAAATGTAGATGCAAGATTTATTATTGATATTAAAAAATAAAAAATTAATATGAATTACATACATCTTTTGGGAATGTAAACTGTATTCTTTCGATCCAGTTTAACATGGAAAGCATTGTGTAATAACCGCACTCCCATGTGTCCTTCTGTCGCGGGCACTGAAAATTTACATTGATCGGCCTATATATGTTAGAATGAGAATAATTTTTTGAACATGACATAAAATAAAAGAATTATAGAGGGCTCACCGTTAACCACCCGCAAGTCATCTTATTCTTTTCATCTGGATCTTTGCTTTGTTGTCCTCCCTTTTTAACATATTTGTTAAAAGCCCTTACAAAATTATATTGAAAACACCGTGTAGGAATGAAACAAAAGATATTGATTGTTTAAATATTACCTGATCCAAAATGATCTGATTCTTGGGCCATGGGATAGTGGCCATCCGGACATCATCCAGAGTGTACATCTGCTCGTTCGGGACAGAAAGAGGTATGTGCGTCCATTCCTTCATGACTAACTCGACACGCACCAAAGTATTATCGGGACCGAGCTGATCAGGGTCCACATCTGTCGGTCTTGGCTCTACGACGCCCTTAGCAACAGTAACTGGCATAGTACCGACCCAAATAACCAGCTCGCATTTCTTAGCGCTCTGCAATTATCATGTAGTCATTTTAAGAGGAAATGTTACCTAACAACAAATAAAAAAGTAGCAATTAATTAATTGTGATTATGAACTAGTATTACTTTTAGATTATCGAACGCGTCTCCCCAGGTCCTGGAAGCTTGACTGCTGCGTCGAAATCCCGGCGAAATGGGAGGTGGGTGCTCAGATTGCTGCCTAAACTGAGAGGATAAGCGTTCGAAGATTCTTGATTCCATCTCCACCATCTCTGCGGCATGCTCCTATTTCATCTGCTGACGGAGCCGTTCCATCTTGGCATCCTGTTTTTCACACTTTCTTCGAGATTTTGATCCACCGAAGACATCCTTGAAGCCCACGTGGACCCCCACACCCCTAACCCGACCCGGGTGCTCCGGATTCTCCAGCGTTTGAGACAATTCGTCATGCTACCTCGAGACTGTACGGGCACCCGAATTTACCTCCTCCTCCACCTCCAACTGTTTAAAAAATTGAATAAAATACAAGACTAATTAAATGGAGGCAGTTATAATTTTGTTTGAATGACACAAGTTATAACAAGAATTAAGTACCATTTTCTGAGCCAAGGGCTGCAATTCTTTAGGCAGTCGAATCCTTCCGTCGGCTGTTATCTCAGATCTTGCCATGAACCAACAGCTTCTCCTAGAGTTGGTTATCTTTACAACCGGTGAGTCAGAATCTATGTTTGACTCCAGTATCTTCTTAAATTCGGACGACTTACCCTCGTACCCGCCTGACCCTAAATGGTGCAGGTACTTGTTCTTGGCAATAATACTCCTGCCCTTTCACTTGCAGCCTTCATTAATCAAAGCCAATCAATTAGTGTAAGGCAGAAAAATTATCAATCCACAAAAAACAGAGTTACAATTTTATAAATTTAGTTACCTGGAACTCGGGAGTTTGCTTCATCGCTACGAAGTCATCCCAGATCTCCTGGGTCAACCCTTCAAAGTGTCCGACCGAATTCTTCCCTTTGTTCATCCATTCGGTCACGAGTGTGCTCTTGTATTGCTTCCACCCATCGTTCATTTTCTTTAGAGTTTTCTTTTTTCTGGTATCATTTGTGATGTTCCATTGAGCCTGATTAACACAAAACAAATGTCATTTCAGTTCATGCATATACAGCAATCAAAAGAAATACTGAAATGGTGACATTACCTTCACCATCTCCCACCATTCTTGTTTTGTCTCCTTGCTGAAGGCCTTCCAAGAGGCTGCACGGATATCGGCTTTCCTCTTCGCGAAAAGGCTACACCAATTTGAGTAATGTGCCCTGTTTTCCCCCGTCGGACACCCGTCCTTCTTGAACTCGATTTTAAATAGCTTTTTTTCTGTGATGGTTTTGCACGTCGTCGGACCTCTCGTCCTTCTTTGTGATTCTGACTGGGCTACACCTTGCTCTTCTTCGTCTTGGGGGTTCACGTAATGCTCACCCGAATGTGACATGATTCTACAAAGAATAATAACAAAGAAGGCCGACGAGCACCAGGGAGAACTCGACAAAACAATCAACAATTAACGACGACCAAATTAAATCAGAAATGCCCAAATAAGGAGGAAATAGAGTGAGAATAGAGATTGTTTTTATTACCAAGAGAGGCCGACGAGGGAGGCGGCGTAGAGGGAGAGGCGGCGCAGAGGGAAGTTGAGGGAAGAACAGCGGCGGATCACTCCAGGTTTTTCAAAATTAGAGAAGTTGAGGGAAGCTAGAGTCGGATACTTAGAAATATTTACCAAAATTATAGTATAGCAAGATGGGAACTTTCCACACGGATATATAATTAAATGTCCGTGTACAAAAGGTATCATACACGGATAATTAATTAAAAATCCGTGTAGGAAAGGTAAGAGTGACACGGATTTTTAATTAAATATCCGTGTATGATACCCTTTGCACACGGACATTATATAATATATTCGTGTAACTCTAAACATTTTCATACACGGATTTTTATTTAAATATCTGTCGGTCAAGACCAAATTTTTAGAGGGAGATGCGCGTCAGCTAATTTCATTAATTCATCACTGTGAATTACAAAATAAATACAGAAAAACGAAGAGTCGCCTTAAACCCTATATAAACCTCAAAATATTTACTGAACCTATAAACTCATTGTTAACAAAATACAAAATCGGTGTTTTCGGACCTTTAAAACCAGCGATTTTGTAACCCTCTTAAGAAATAGTTAAATACAAAATATTACATAAAAATCATAATTAAAAAAAAAAATGAAATGAAAAATGCAAAATAACATTGTTACATGATTAAAAAATATTACATAATCAAAATATTACACAGTGCCTTTTTTCTTTCTTTTCCTCTTTTTTGGCACTTTTTGTCATCGGCCCATAATCCTTCGTTGTGATAAGATCTCATGTAGTTCGCTTCTTCTTCACTTACTGGTACCTCGATTGGCACGTCGGTGCAAAATGGAGGTATCTCGTCGAACTGGTCGTAGTCTTCTTCGTCCACGACATTTTCAACCCCTAGAATCGTTCTTTTTCCTGATAGGACGATGCTCCACCTAGCATCACTCGGGTCAGTGACATAAAAGACCTATGCGGCTTGCTTGGCTAGTATGAACGGATCATCGATATACCCAACTTTGTTGAAATCAACGAGTGTGAACCCGTTGTTATCAACCTTCACACCCTGGTCTTCGACCCATTGACACCGAAACAAGGGAATGTTGAGGCGAGGACTGTAAATGAGCTCCAAAATTTCTTCAATAACACCGTAATATGACTTTGATGTTATTACAGCCCGGGCATCCCCGGATCTACTGAATTCTTCGGAGGCCGCCACCAACGTCATCCCACTATTTTGCGTCGCACTCTTATCACTTTGTAATTTAGTGTAAAATGTACATCCATTAATCTCATATCCTTGGAATGTTCTAACAACAACTTGGGGTCCTTCGCCCAGTAGCCTGACAATTTCATCTACGGGCAACCTTTCGGCGTGTTCCTTTACTCTTTCTTTAAGCCATCATGTAAAAGAACGATTATGCTCATTATTCAACCACTTCTGACTTCTCGTGTAGTTCTGTTGTCGAAGGATTGTCATGTGCTCATCCACATAGGGAGCAACGTCTGTCATGTGCTGTAGTACAATAAAATATGCCTTTTGTAGTTTATCTGTGTCAGCAAATACGGGTTTCAAACCAATTGTCCCTACTCCTTGGAGTCTTCCCTCGTATCGGGATTTTGGAACACCGATAGGAGACACACCGGTCAGGTAGTTAGTGCAAAACTCAACCGCCTCTTCTGTTGAATACCCTTCTACAATGCTACCTTCGGGCCGATGCCGGTTCCTTACTTATTTTTTCAAAATACCTATGTATCTCTCGAACGGATACATATACCGTAGAAATACAGGACCACAAATCTTAATTTCCCTCACGAGGTGGACAACAAGGTGAACCATAACATCGAAAAAAGAGGGAGGAAAATACATCTCAAGATGGCAAAGAGTAACGACGACCTCCACTTGCAAATCGTCCAATTTGAGCGGATCTAACACCTTGGAATTAATTGCATTGAAGAAAAAATAAAGCTTCGTAAGGGTCTGCCGAACGGCCTTTGGTAAAACTCCCCGAATTGCGACTGGAATCATCTGTGTCATTAAAACATGACAGTCGTGGGATTTCATACCCTTCAGTTTCATGTCCTTCATGGACACTAGCTTCTTAATATTCGAAGAATACCCTGACGGGACTTTAATACTGTGAAGGCATTTACAAAAGCTTTTTTTCTCCTCCTTCGACATGGTGCACATTGCAGGGGGTAGGTATGCGTGCTTTCCTTTATCTTGCGGTGCAAGCTTTTGTCGTATTCCCATTTTCACCATGTCTTTTCGAGCGTTAATACCGTCTTTAGTCAGGCGAGGAATGTTCAATAAGGTGCCGATTAAACTGTCGCATACATTTTTTTCAACATGCATGACATCTAGGCAGTGCCGCACCTCCAAATATTCCCAGTACGGTAGCTCCCAAAATATGGACTTCTTTTTCCAAATATTTTTGGGCGGTGGTTTGGCGCATTTTCCGAAAACAATATCAAGGTTTTTAACCCGCTTGAAGGCACCCTTCCCATCCAATGGACGACGTGCCACTCCGAGCTCATTTTTCCTATTGAATGTCTTCTTTCTCCTACGGTATGGCTGATTAACGGGGAGAAACCTGCGATGCCCCATAAAAACATTCTTCTTACAATATTTCAACCTCAGCACCTGCGTGTCATCTTCACAGATAGGGCACGCTTTTGCTCCTTTCGTACTGTAACCCAACAAATTCCCGTGTGCGGGAAAATCATTCACTGTGCAAAATACCATGGCCCGCAATTTAAGGACCTCTTTGCCGTACGCATCCCATACCCAGACACCAGTCTTCCATAATTTTTGGAGGTCCTCAATTAATGGTGCGAGATATACATCTATGTCATTTCTAGGTTGTCTGGGTCCTTGGATCAGTAATGACATCATTATATACTTGTGTTTCATGCACAACCAAGGATAAGATTGTAGATGGATAAAAGAACTGGCCAAGTACTGTGCTGACTGCTCATACTTCCGAAGGGACTCATTCCATCTGTGCTCACCACAATCCTAAGGTTTCTCGGGTCGGAACCAAATTCTTTGAATTGTCTATCAATATTTCTCTATTGAGGGGAATCAGCCGGGTGTCTTAGTTTTCCGTCCTTTTTCCGCTCTTCTTCATGCCAGCGCAATAATTTCGCATCTTTGGAATTTGCAAATAACCGTTTAAACCTCGGTATTGTCGGTAGATACCACAGCACCTTGGCCGGAGGCGGGTCCTTTTTTTCTTCGTCGTTACAATCGTCAGTTTCGTTGTCCTTACGCTTATAGCGTGAAACACCGCATCTAGGACATACATGCATGGAGTCATATTATTTACGGTACAATACACAGTAATTAGGACATGCATGTATTCTTTTAATCTTCAATCCCACTGGACAGATCAACTTCTTTGCCTGATATATTGTACACGGTAACTCGTTGTTATTCGGGAGCATTTCTCGTAAAAGTCATAGTAAGGACGTGAAACTCTTATCGCTCCAACCACTGTCTGCTTTTAAGTTCAATAATTTCAACACAGCTGACAGTTTGATAAATGTGATACACCCATGATACAACGGCTTTTTGGATTCATCCGACAAATACTGAAATTTATCATAATTTTCACCACCAATTTCACATTCCACATCACGTAACATGTCCTCTAGGTTTTCAGTAAACTCGTGTTCTACATTTTCATCAATACTCATTGCCATCTCATCATCGTCGCAGTATCGACTTCAACACTATTCAATTTTTCGAAATTCTTATAATCATCGTTGCAATCAAATTCAAAATTGTCAGAAATTTGATCACTCTCATTTATTTCATCACAAAATTTACCGGTACCACTACTTTCTCTAATTTTCTCACCATGCATGAACCAACATGTATAACGCTTATTAAATCTCCGACAAATGAAATGAGTTCTAATTTCTTCCAATTCCTCAAATCGTATATAATTTTTACAATCCCTACAAGGACACAAAATGTTGGCCTCCTTTTGCAAAACTCTGTAACTCTCAGCAAACTGTAGAAACTCTTCAACTCGGACCAAATATTCTTCACTGTCACGCCACATTTTATACATCCAATTTCGATCCATCTGTAAATTAAATTCTAAAAAATGATTGCAATTAATCATGCGTGGTGGATGGTCGACATATGTATAACCTACCGAATTATTGGCTTACAAAGGGCCGGTTTACAATCCAAACCCACTCCTTGAATATTGTGTCTCATATGTGAACACATGTTAGCGTGATTTAATTAGTATTTGAGAAAAATTCGGCAGCATTTCCCCTTAACTCCCCAAGTACGTGTACATACCACATACTCGTAGGAGCAATAAGGAGAAATACTGTCGAATTTTTCTCAAATACTAATTAAACACGCTAACATGTGTTCACATCCTAAATGAGACACAATATTCAAAGAGCAATTCCAAGCCGGGGACTATCCAAACTTAATCCCTATTGGATTAATTTTGAACGGGTATGGACCTACAAGCATATTAATAGGTTGGTTATTGGACAACAATACACTAATTATTTTACAACCATGCATGCATTAATCAAACCCTAAACTATAAATAAGCAATAAAAACTAATTAACAGAAAAATTATTGAAAGAAAAGAGAAGTATTACTAACCTTAATAAGGAAAAGAGGAGCAAATCACAACTAAAAATCAGCAATCTCAGATGCCTACTGCACAAAAAACAGATTCCAGCCATTCCAGAGGAGAGAGAGTGATCAAAACGGCGCTGGAAAAAAAGTTTTAAGTCAGCTGAACCCTAGATGACCTTTCCTACACGGATAATTGGCGATAAATCCGTTTAGCTCTCCCAACATAACTACACGGCTATTTAAATAAAAAACTGTGTGACAATCATCATTCCTACACTGATATTTAATTAAATATCCGTGTAGCTCTATAATATTCATACACGGTTATTGAATTATATATCCGTGGAGGAAGATAAATAGCTACACGGATATTTAATTTATTATCCGTGTAGGATTAAATTTTCTACACGGATTTCTTCTCAAAATCCATTACGAATCTGAAGGGTTTAGGGTTTAGTTAGGGTTGTCCAAACGTCGCGCGGTAGTGAACTGGGGACTTGGAAAATTTTGGAAAACATAATATAGTTTTGAACTGCTACAAAGATTCCTACACGGATTTTTATTACAAATTCGTGTGCACTAGGTATCCTACACGGATATTTAAGTACATATCCGTGTAGCTCTCCTCTTTTCCTACACGGTTATTTAATTATATAGCCGTGTAGGAAGATAAATAGCTACACTGATATTTAATTTATTATCCGTGTAGAATCTGAAGGGTTTAGGGTTTAGTTAGGGTAGTTCAAACATCGCGCGGGAGTTCAAACGCTATTCTCCCTTAATTCTATTTAATCACCGCTGATTTTAGTGAAAAATTGCACTGCACAGAATTTGCCTCCTAGCGTTAACTAGAATTTTACAAATCAGAAAAAAAAAAACCAAATGGAGAGTCCTCCTAGCGTTAACAAAAATTTGCCCACAATGCAAAATCCTCCATCTGAAAATCCTACTCCATCTGAAAATCCCGCAGAAAATCCTACGGCCGAAGACTCCCAAGATGATCCCAACTAGGCTCCCATAATTCCTCCACCGCTTCCTATTCCCGCTGGTTACCCTCCTCTCGTTGGTCCATCTGAAACCTTCCAGTTCTCTGATCCACATCCAGACATAGTTGAGTGGAGTCATTTAGCCCCGCCCCCGTAATTGAATTAACATCATCCCCCGATGAATCCGATCACTACCAGGTTCTCGATGATGAGCCTTACGGTCCAGAAGGTCCTATGGATGATGAGGATGTTTGGTTATCTTTGAGAAGAAGCAAGAGAATTTGGGACAATGTAAATAAGGATGGAGGCAAGAGAATCAACTACTTCCCTAAGAAAAAAAGCCGCGGCAATTAGTTGGAAATGTTTTGTATTTTGTTAGTTTTATATTTTGTATTTTCATTTTAGTTATATATCTAGATAGTTTTTTTTTTTCTATGATATCTAGCTAGTTTTTTTTTTTTTATTTCTGTGATGTATGGTGTATGTTATTTTAATGTTTTCTATTTCTGTGATGTATGGTTTTATATTTAAATTTCTGTTTATATTTATATTTTTGAATAATCTAACTAGCTAATGTTATCTTTAAATATAAAAATAATAACAAAATATGAAATTGAAAAAAATAATTTGAAAATTTTGAACTACACATATATTAACGTTCAAATCATATTTAATATAATAAAATATCAAAATATATATTCAGAGAAGTGAAAAATCAGAGGAGAAAGAAGTGAACTGGGGGGACTTAGAAAATTTTTGAAGACATAATCTGATTTTGAACTGCTACAAGGATTCCTACTCGGATTTTTATTACAAATTCGTGTGCAATAGATACCTACACGGATATTTAGTACATATCCGTGTAGCTCTCCTCTTTTCCTACACGGTTTATTATGTAAATATCCGTGTATGAATACTTTTTCAACACAGATATTTACGTAACTATCCGTATAGGAAAAGATGATATTTATTTCAAAGCATGCGCGCCCTATTTATTTCATGTATTCATCACTGTGAATTAGAAATATTAAATATTAATAGATTTAAAATTGAATATACATAAAATAAACACAGAAAAACGAAGAGTCGCCTTAAATCCTATATATCCTCGGAATCGGTTCCTCTTAAATCTATCTTTCTCTAAGTGAAAAAATGTCATGTGTCACAGAAGAACAACCTATTGAGGCACCACCACCACCTGTTGAGGCACTACCACCACTTCCAGAGGATTTCATGCCAATGCCTTGGATTCCACCCGGGTACGAACGACCACCACCAGGTTATCCCAGAAGTTGGCCATGGCCACCATGGCCGACACGCCCACGTCGCAGCCCCAGGGGCCATCTGCCACCAAAGTCCTACATTGGTCTGACAAAGAAAAAATCTGTTGTTTAGAGTTTTTTTTTTTTTTTTTTAGTTTTATTATATCAAATTTTTAGAAACTTTTGAAATATTTACCAGTAGTAATATATGAAAGTTTACTTGTTTACATTTTTGTTCTTTTGTATTTATTTTTTGTATTAGTTGTACAATTTTTAATTTGTTAATATTTAATATTTCTAACACAGTGATGAATATTTTTATTTGTAAAATAGTGTACAAGAATGAATACATAAATTATAAAGAAATTAATATTTACAAAGTTCATATCTAAATGAATACATTTCTTAATTTATAAGAATGAATATTTAAAGAGCTTCACAGCAATTAAAACATCTACATAAGTTCATTTTTATATTTAAATAATCAAAATATGAAATTTAAAAAAATAAAAAAGGGAATTCTACACGGATATTTAACTACATATCCGTATAGGAATATGAATAATATAATAAAATATTTATATTAATATCATATTTAATAAAATTTCACATCCGTGGGCTATCCTACATGGATATTTAACTGAATATCCGTGTAGGATGATAGATAGCTACACGGATTTCTGCACAAAATTCTTTATGAATCTGAAGGGTTTAGGGTTTACTTAGGGTTGTCCAAACGTCGCGCGGGAGTTTAATCTATATTTTGTATAATTTATTGCTTTCCATAAAAAAAGAACTTATCAAAATATTTATAATTCCTAAAAGGAACTCGTCAAAATATGACATAAAATGCAAAATGTAAAATTAATGCTCTCCATAAAAAATCACAAGAAATCATTCCGACACGGATATTTAATTAAATATCCGTGTAGGATTGTTATTTTTTTTTTTAGGTAGCCTCTATTTGGTTGATTTGGTTGATTTGCAATTTTGCAGGTCCTATTGTAGCAGTGTGCGGTTGCACCTGTGGGTTTAGGAAGCCGCGAGTGATCTTTGAATTTCAGCGCACACAAATGCATATTTTCTTTTCTCCTACGTACCCACAAATGCAAGCGCACACTGCTACATAAGGACCTAAACTCATTTGTGCCTCGTAGAGAGAGTGATCAAAACGGCGCTGGAAGAGAAACTTTGAATTTCAGTTGAATTTTTCCTCCGTTAATTTTACTCTGAGATGGAGGATTCAGTGTCATTTCTTCCACCTCCAATAGGGAGGAAAGACTTTGAATCCTCCATCTCAGAGTAAAATCAATGGAGGAGAAACTTTGAATCCTATATCTCCTTAATCCGTGTAGAGAGAGTGATCTTTCCTAAACTCATATGTGCCTCGTAGAGAGAGTGATCAAAACGGCGCTGGAAGAGAAGCTTTTTATTTCAGCTGAAACCCTAGATGACCTTTCTACACGGCTATTTAGATATTAAACCGTGTAACTCTATCAACATATATACACAGCTATTTAAATAAAAATACGTGTACAAATAACTCTCCTAACACAGATATTTAAATAAATATCCGTGTAGCTCTCACACAATTCCTACACGGATATTTAACTAAATATCCGTGTAGGAAATGTAAACTTCAAAACAGCTTTTTTGAAACACTGTTTTTCAATGAAATATCCGTGTGAGATTCTTAGAGATATAATTGATCATTGAAAAAATCCTATTTGGCACACGGTTTTATATAAAATAGAGAAAATCCGTGTACAACCACAGTGTAGGAAGCGCCATTCTGTAGTAGTGTGAGTTTTTTTTAAAATTAGAAGGATAAATGATATTACGAATATTAGAGAAAATATATGTAATTTCGATGTTTTTAAGGGGTATACATGAAATTGGTCTTTACTGTGAAGAAGTCCATAGACAAGACAACCACACAAAATAAGTGGTAGATGGATAGAGACACGGGTGTGTATCCTCTGAGATATCTCAATTTTTGCGTGACCGGCGTGTCCGGTGCCTATTCGGGGGAATGTAGGGGGGCCAGTATTGTTGGTGCTTTGAGATTCATGCAGAACGTATTTGAACGATTGAGATATTCCAAAATGTCACGCAAAGTTTGAGATATCTCAGAGGATACGAATTCTAGAGACATCCTATGCCTGTATAACCTCATGATTGGATTTTGATAGATGGAGGTTTTGAAAATATGCATTTGAGATTTTGTGTGGATAAGTCAAATAATGAGGATGCAATGGGTCAATATAAAAAAAACCAAGAGATTAGATTGTCGTTGGTCAATTGAGATTGCATATCTTATTTCAAGCACAAAATTTTGGTGTTTTCTTTTGCTTGAGATGTATATGAACTGTGGTATTAAGCCCGTAGTTATTTTGCTTCAAAGAGTTACATTGCCATGTAAACTGCAAAATGCTTTCATGGAAATTTTTCACTCTCTTCACTTCTGAGCAATTAGTTCAAAGTCTGTTAAATTTTACAAGGTAATAAATAATAGAATAATTATATTAGACCCCCAGATCCATCCCCGCACCATCTCCGCACTCTCCCAATATTAATTAACTACCTTAATTACCATCATCACCATATTAATTAACTACCTTAATTAACTTTGATTTAATTAATCTGGTCCTAGCGATATCCCCGCATTGCTCTTTTTCTTTCAAAATTGAATATTCTTTTTTACCCTGCGATCACTAAGAATGTTTAAGATAAATACTTAATTGTCCAAAAATAAATACTCCAATATAGAGAATAAATTTATATTGTTGCAATGTCCAATGGAAAATTACTTCAATATTTAAGTATAAATAAATTAATACTTAAGAATAAATAATTCAAGTTTTAAGGATTAATACTTATATAGCGTCTAACCTAAATACTTTATGGACTAAGGTAAATACTCCAATCTAAAGCACTTATTTCATTGGCACATATCTGGTACCGGGGACCACCACTGTTCAAATTCTTCATTAACTGGACCCACGATAGTTACTTTTTGGTTCTTTTCTATATGCTGAGATAGACCCAAAACGAAAGACTCTGATAGATCGAGGGTCTGGAGTTTATGAAATCGGAGAACTGCAAGTATCTTAAGTTAACTAAACCATCCAACCAGCACCCTCAGTCTTCCTCGGAGAACTGAATACGGGCCTGATAAATTGCCAACACTCTGAGAAAATTGAATTGGTAAAACATCATTGGTGCTACAGAACCAAAAAAAAAACAAAGAGTGGAGGCTTGGATATTTGAAGCCCCGCATAATTTTTCCTTCTTCAAAGGAAGTAAATGTATTGAACTGAAAGGGAAGATGTACTGCTAAGCGGGGCAATGGATGAAAGTTTGCAGGGGCATCATCATCAGTGTCCCCATAGTAATTAAATAACTGAAATGCATCTTGACCGAGCATGGCCTCAATAGGGAATGGGTTATTTGTGCGAATGTAATAATTGAAGTTATTATGCAGCTTAGGATGTAGAACAACTACACGAGTTGGATAAAAGATTGCCGGAATTCTTCCTTTCTGTTTTGCTAGTTTTTAAATATTATTAATTAAAAGTTGATTCTTCCAGGGGGGGAATTTTCTTTTTTTAATGCTATGAATACAAACTTGGTACTTTATAGCCTCACCTGACTCCTACACCTGAAAGGAGTTAACTTAAAACCTACACCCCTTATCCTCCTCCTCCTTCTCCCTCTCTCTAAGCTCTCTAATTAAGGTGTAAGAAATTAAGGATGGAGGATGACAGACAATTAGTCAAAATCATCACCTGCAAGATCGTGCTTGTTGTGGCCGACCGATGTGAATGTTACCAGGTTAGGTTTCATTGCTGAGAAATACTTCTATCTATCTCCTTGGGTAATTTAGTTTTAATTAGCAAAATTCAGTGATTTCTGCATTTATTTTTCATGTACTTTTTGGATTTAATGCCAACATTGAGTAAATATGTAATACAATTATGTATTGGTTACTGTCAAATATGGTTATCAATTAAAGTGATCAAATCAGGACACAAGATATCCAGTATATTAATTTAGATGTGGTCCATAAATGTGTAGAATAATTTAGGCAAATATCAAATTATTGATGGACTGATTCTGAGATTTGCAATTCAGAAAACTTTCTTTTGACATAATTGTGTGGGCCACACAGAGTTTGATGCACTAGTGGAAAAAACACTTTTTGTATACGTTATTTATGCACATCAGTATCGGACCTCGAGCCGACACTGATTCAGGCGACACAAATACCTAAACTAATATATATCGATTAAAGAACCAATACTAAAAGTGACTATTTGTATCGGTTGTTTAATAGAACCGATACAGTTGTGAAATATTATTTTAATTATTTTTTTCTAAAACCGGATTTGTGTCGGCTTTATACAAAGAACCGATACAACTACTACTATCTGTATCGGTTAACTGTAAACAGCCGATACAGATAGTACTATCTGTATCGATTCTTTAGTTCAGCCGATACAGATAGTTGGTAAGCTGGTTTTAAAAAAAAATTAAAATGACTATTTGTATCCGTTATATGTATAGAACCGATACAAATTTGTTATTTCATATTTAAAAAAAATTTTGCCAGCTCCCATATATTTTACTGGCATATATATATATATAAACATTCATATCCTAAATTATATTATACACATCTCATATATTATACACATCCTACATTGATAATTTCACAATTCACAATTCCAATTTTTTTTGTCTTAATCAATTTCACAATAATTTTCACATTTTTATCCTAAATCCTAAAAAATCTAAACCCTCAAAACAATTCAGAAAATAGAATACATTTTTATGCCCTATTTGAACTAAACCCTATTTTTATGCCCTAAACCCAAAAAAAATCTAAACTCTCAATAAACCCTAAACCTAAACCCAACATCAGGCACACATGAAGACATGCCAAATTCGGGTACTTTGAAGCACACCATCACCACGATAACAAGCACCGAACAAGCAATCTAAATTAAAACAAAAAGGTTACCCGAGAGAGAGGTCCCAAATTCAGGTATTGTGGAGGTGGCCGATACCAAGGCGAATCGACTGTACCACTCGGCCGACAGCGACTGTGGTCACGAGAAGGAGGGGCCGACAACAAAATAAAGAGGTGAGCGGTGGAGTGAGCTAGGCGAGAGTGAGCGGAGCCCTAGACGAGAGTGAGCAGCGGAGTGAGCTAGAGTAGAGAAAGCGGCGGAGTGAGCTAGAGGCGGAGAGGGAAATAACTTAGAAAATTTAGAAAACGAAGAGGTTTTAAATAACTTTGAAAAACAAAGAGGTGAATTGAGAGAGAAATAGAGAACATTTATATTGGTTAATAATAAAGAACCGATACAAATTCTTATATGTATCGGTTATTAACAGACAACCGATACAGATAACAATTTGTATAGGTTCTTTACTAGAACCGATACAGATTAATCTGAAAATTAATTTTCTTATAAATATATATAATGTATCGGTTATTAACAGACACCCAATACAGATTAAATTTTGTATCGGTTTAATTTTCTTATAAATATGTATACTGTATGCAGAGACAATCTGTATCGGCCTTTTACTACCAGCCAATACAAATAAATCTGTATCAGTTGTTTACTAAGAACCGATACAAAAAGTCAGGTATTTGTATCGGTTCTTAGTAAACAACTGATACAGATTTATTTGTATCAGTTGTTAGTAAAACACCGATACAGATTGTCTCTGTATTAGTATCGATTATTAATAGAACCGATACAGATTGTTTTTAGTATCGCATTTTTGAAAATAACCGATACAAATTTCTTTATGTATCGCCCGACATATTAATCTGACACAAATAGGGCGACACAGATTGTGCTTTTTCCACTAGTGATGGCACAGCATGGTTTTCGATGTAGTCGCACAAAATACCTTTATCAAATTGGCAGATAACCAGAAATGGTACTATATATAAGAATTGGTCCCCAAGACACAAGATAACACAGAAAACCACAGAAACTGAAATATATTTTTCTCTTTAGAAATAGAGAACTGTGTGCCTTCTCTTCTTGTTCCACCCTCAAAGAATAGAGAAGAGAAATTTATTAGTAAATTTGGAGAGCATTTCTCAAGGGCTATATCTTGCTGTCTTGGAAGACCTATTTTATGACCATAAGACGCAAAGGTGAGAAAGGCTACTTGCTATTGAAGACTTGTCTCGTACTCACGGAGACGGTTGTTGCTCTACCAATGCTTTGGATATTCCATGACAAATGGCATAGAATCAGATATTATGTTCCGCACTTATGATTTATGTTTTGGGTCTCTTTGGCAAAAGACGGTCCTTAGATAAAGGTGGAGAACTGTTTCTCCTTTCCTAGGGTGTAAGTGTTTGATTCCTAGATGAGATGTAATTATTTGATCGCTAGATAAGACGTAATTGTTTGGCCTTTATGATTCCCCAACAATACTTACTAGTATTTAATATAATTCTTTGATCTGAACCTGAGATGACGTGAGCAGTACTGGATCAACGACGACGGACACGGCACCAGCAGAAAGGACTCTGAAGGCCAACCCGCCTTTGCTCTTGTTAAGCACGCCACCCGCGATGCAATCAAGCACTGTCCCCGAATACAACAAGGTAAAAGCAATTCTTAATTAATTTATTTCCAGAATTAACACACACACACACACACACACACACACATATATATAGAGATGGGCTATTGTGCTTTGCAATGCATAGGCACCTTTGTGCATTGGACCATAAATCACCGATTCAAAGTTCAAATGACCGATCCAAACCGTTCATCTTGTTCTCCATATTAATATGTGCTTGGAGACCAAATTGTACATTTTTTTGGAATTTTTTTACTATTTATTAAGCCACTTTGAAAATCGCTGATCCAACGGTTTCACTGTTTGGTTAAGCCACCGTTGGATCAGCGATTTTCAAAGTGGCTTAATAAATAGTAAAAAAATTCCAAAAAATGTACAATTTGGTCTCCAAGCACATATTAATATGGAGAACAAGATGAACGGTTTGGATCGGTCATTTGAACTTTGAATCGGTGATTTATGGTCCAATGCACAAAGGTGCCTATGCATTGCAAAGCACAATAGCCCATCTACACACACACACACACACACTCTCCACAAATTAAATCGTTTTTTTTTCTTTGATTAATAAATAGGTGTCCTTGATACCGTACAATCCGGATTCAGTCGACGAGGTGCTGTGGACCACACCCTAGGACATGGAACAGGGGTTTACGCACATCCATTGGATGGATGATATCTCTCTCCTATTCACTCCAGATAGGCAATTTAAGATTAACTTGTAATAATAATGTTTCTGTGGGTTCCGAATTATTGACAACTTAATTTATTGTTACATGTGGATGTGGTTAAGTACAACACTGGATCAAAGAAACCACACACTGTCAACACGTGAAAGATGAAGATAAGAGAGCGGCCTTTGCGCTGGTGAACAAAGCCACCGGAAAAGCTATTAAGCACGGGATCGGTGACGAACATCTTGTATGTATCAACAATTCCACATACATCAAATCATCAAGTATGATAAAACTCTGTCTTGTTTGTTTGTTTGTTGTGACGAACAAATTAAAACAATTGACAGGTTCGGCTGGCCCCATTCGACTGGAACATTTCAGAAGTGTCATTGTTGTGGACTGAGAGTCACGATATGGACAACGGTTTCCGACAAATAAGAATGATAACCAAAACTTCAGTGGTACTTGATGCGATGTGTCTGCATGTCCAGGATTGGGCACTATTAATAGTGTTGAGGAAGAATGACCACAGCAATCAACGTTGGAAGATTGAAGAAATCATGTGATTATTAACTTTGTTTGTTTGTTTGTTTTCGGTTTCGAGTGATGATGAATAGATGTCTTGATCTTTCAGACTCATTTTTCCAACTTCTTAATATACATTTGAGTATTATTGTGATGCACATGCACTTAGCTATTACGTCAATGTATACTTGGTTTCTTGTAAAATTTGATAAATAATAATTGGAGATTGCTTACGGATGAGAGTTTTGCGGCTATATATATAAATATGTTTAGGTAGTGCGTATTGCATAATATGGTTTGGAATATAAAGGAATAATAATTGTTGTGTATGTATTGTATGGTTTGGAGGACTTTTTAGTTGGATCATTTCACATTAATTAATTTAACAATTTTGATATTTAAAAAAAAATACAAATACAAATTACAAATTGGAAAGTATATTATATGTATATTATTGAGCATATAAATAACATAATAATCAAATATTATATAATTTAAATTTATGCCAATTTTTGGAAGAACTTGCTTAAGTAAAGCTTCTAAAATTTTACAATTTTCTTATTGGATTTAAATCTCTAATTTATAGAAAAAAAAAACTCCAAATAAAAATCATCTAATTGAGCCTCGCATTTCTTATCAACATTTATTGTTATGGTTTTGACAGTAATTACAGGAAACAAGATCTCATTTTTTTCTCCCATTATCTATTTAATCTGATTAATGTGTACTGTCCCAGTCACTGAATTATATCATGGTCCATTTAATCATTAAAATACAGCAAAAGGCAAACATGTAAAGTCTGCTCCACACAAGCATAAAGTCATGAACAATACACTGCAGCAAGTTAAATTTTTCGTACAAACTTCTTGGTCAGAAATAAGTAAATACTCAACTTAATTATGATCTGCTTCTTGCACTGTGCTGTTGCGGAGCACTTAATTCATTGGCACATATCTGGTATCGGGGACCACCATCGTCCAAATTCTTCATTAAATGGACCCACGATAGTCACTTTTTGGTTCTTTTCTATATACTCAGATAGACCCAAAACGAAAGACTCTGATAGATCGAGGGTTTGGAGTTTATGAAATCGGGAGAGTTTCCTTCCAAGTGATCCGACTTTTATCCAACACACTATAGACTGCAAGTATCTTAAGTTAACTAAACCATCCAACCAGCACGCTCGGTCTTCCTCAGAGAACTGAATACGGGCCTGATAAATTGCCAACACTCTGAGAAAATTGAATTGGTAAAACATCATTGGTGCTACAGAACCAAAAAAAACAAAGAGTGGAGGCTTGGATATTTGAAGCCCCGCATAATTTTTCCTTCTTCAAAGGAAGTAAATGTATTGAACTGAAAGGGAAGATGTACTGCTAAGCGGCGCAATGGATGGAAGTTTGCAGGGGCATCATCATCAGTGTCCCCATAGTAATTAAATAACTGAAATGCATCTTCACCGAGCACGGCCTCAACAGGGACTGGGTTATTTGTGCGAATGTAATAATTGAAGTTGTTATGCAGCTTAGGATGTAGAACAACTACACGAGTTGGTTGATCGGCTTGATTATGGTAGTCTACCCAGATAACATGCACTAAGCCCCTATAAATAATAAATTTTATATAATCAAATAGCCGGAGATAAAGAGAAACAATTATAATAACAGGGCCATATATATACGGAACATATAATTTCTTCCATAATAGTTCACACTTACTAATTATCAATTTCAGAATTTTAATGTATTGGAAAGACATAATGTATTATGGTAAATTGCCAAGGAACTTTCTCGTATGTTATCGAGCATACGAACAGTATATTTAACAAGAATCAACTAGGTAAACAATCTTAATTCATTACAAGTAAATATATCAATTAATTATAACTAATGCAATACCTTTGGATTAGTTCATTTAAATAGATTTCAGCGGTAGCCTCCATCGTCCCTTCATTCTCCTTCAATATAATTCCTTCAGCAATCCATAATTGAATTAGGGAATTGGCATGTATTATGTAATGGACGGGGAAAACAGCAGCTAAGCATGCGAAACATTTCTTATGAACATTCGGTAGATAAAGGTAGACACTAATGATCACATCACTATATCTTGCTGTAGCATCCATGTCCAGAAGGAGTTCAATATCATTAAAAAATGATGGATTGAATAGTAAGTGACCTCCAAAAAGTACCAAATCCATAGGTGATTCACCCCACTGTGTTGCGATATCTCTCGCTCTACGCAAGATATAAGTAGGACGCTCTTCAAGGTAATCTATATCATGCTGGGATTTTCTGAGCAACAGTTTTAGGCTATCCTCATGAGTTAAGAGCGGAACCTCATATTTAAATTTGGGATCTATATCAAGAGCAATTCTTTCATAATTACTGATCCCGGACTTACCTAGGAACTTACCTAGTTGTGAAATTGAGATGTGTTGTGACCATAAGGGAAATCATTATATAATTTTTTGAGCATTATGGCCTTTACTAGAATTAGTAATTTATATGATTAAAATTTATGAATTAGGACTAAATCGTATTTATGGTGTGTGTTTTGTTCATAATTCAGCTAGCATTACAATGGGTTTTAAGGATATGCCTATGCTGAATGGGACGAATTTCAAGTATTGGCATGAGAGATTAATGATAGTTCTCGGTGTCATGGATTTGGGCCTTGCGTTCAGAGTGACAATGCCCACTATTATGGATGATTGTATTCCTGATCAAAAGAAAGAGAAGGAAAAGTGGGATAGGTCCAACCGCATGTGTCTAATGATAATGAAATGTTCCATTTCAGAGGTTTTTCGAGAAGCTATTTCAGAATCCATTTTGAGTGCGAAACACTACCTTAAGGACATTGAGGAAAGGATTGTCAAGAGTGAGAAGGGCGAAATTAGAACACTCTTGACAAGACTAGTCTCAATGAAATATAAGGAAAAATGAAACATTAGAGAGTACATCATGGAGATGTCCAATGTATTTTCTAAGGTTAGGGCACTAAAGATTGAGATCTCTGATGATCTTCTGGTGCATCTTGCGGTGATCTCTCTTCCCTCACACTTTGGACAATTTAAATCAACTACAATTATCAAAAGGATAAATGGACAATAAATGAGTTGATTTCACACTATGTGAAGGAAGAGGAGAGGCTGAAACGGGATAAGACAGAAAATGCCCATGTTGCTACTTCCTCTAAAACTGAGGGTGGAGTCAAACGCAAGAAACCAGACAAGTCTAAGGATACTAAAGCTGCGATCTCCACACTACAGAACAAACCGAATAAGGGCAAGTTAGTTGCAAAATCTAATGAGCTGGTTTGCTTCTTCTGCAATGAAGCAGAACACAAGAAGAAATACTGTCAGGCTTACCATGCATGGCGTGCTAAGAAATGTGAATCTCTTGTTGTGATTTGTAAGGAGGTTAATCAACTTCTATATCCAGATACAATGAGTGGATAGATTGAAACTATTAACATAAGTGTATTTTTGCAAGGCTGCATAAATTACCGAAGCCAAGAGATGATGAAAGACTCATCTTTGTGGAAAATCATAATAAAATTAAGTTGAAAGCTTTTGGTAGTTATATAGATTATTTTCTAAAAAAAAAACAAGATTTTGTTTGAACTTATATGAGATATTTATGGTATTGTCTTTTAGACCGAATAAAATTTCTATTTTGTATATTGAACAAATATGAACTTATGATAATTTGGTTTCTGTAATTTTATTTACAAAAAATTGGTTTATTTCAAAATTCAAACAAGTTGATTCTAATTTTTATTCGGATTATGATAATCTATATTCTTTAGATGTCAATAGCTCCTATTTAGAAGCCTTGCATATAGATAGAAAGAAGTGTTAGGTAAAATTGACAAATGAGAATTCGGTCACATTATGGCACAAGTGATTAGGTCACATTTCTAATAAAAGAATTGAACGTCTTGTGTTAAATGATATTCTCAAACACTTAGATTTTCATATCTATGCAGCAAACATCCTTAACTAGCACTAAAGGAGTTATAAGTTTTATTATTATTATTATTTTATTCTAAAAAACATTAAGTATTTGAGATGAAAAATATTTTAGGATGTTGAGTTTGTGGGAGGTGAGAAAATAATTGATTTCAAAGAGGAATATGCAAATATTCCATCAGGTGTTGTGAGTTTTGTGGATATAGATCTGAGTTTTGCTCAAAGCACCATTAATGACGAAATCATTATTAAAACTCAAACTCAACAAGATAAAATAGCACAAAATGAAAATCCAGAGACAGGTGCATGCCACTCAGGGCATCACGAAGGTCTCGAAGATGCTGTTGTAGGCTGGATTATTTATAACAACGCTGGAATTCTCCAAAAGAAATTTAGAAGTGCCAACAAGGAAATATAATCAATAGCTAACTTGTCTTGTCACTAAAAGGTTTTAGAGACTTTCTCTCATGATCCATGTTAAGGATCCAATCATTCACCGGCCCAAAGGAAGGTCAATGATTGTTTGAGATTACATATATAGTGATGATTATTTTGTTTAACATATATTAATATTTGTCGGCCCAAAAGAAGACATATTGATTAATATGTTAATTGAATCATCAATACTCTATTATTGAAAGACTCATTTAATACTTATATTGGCATTATGATAAGGAGTCATATTAATGGATATTAAGAGAACCTTTCTAAATGGTAACATTGACGAAACGATTTATATGGAACAACCAGAAAACTGTCTATGGTGTGCAGACTCAAGAAATCCATCTATGGGCTAAAACAGGCGTCTTGTTAGTGGTGTTTCAAATTTCACAATGTGATTGACTCATTTGGTTTCGAGTCTAACATTGTGGATGAGTGTGGATGTCTTAATTAAGTTATGTGGAAGTAAAATTATGTTTCTGATTATATATGTAAATGATATTTTGCTTGCCAGTAACGATAAAAATATGTTGCAACAAACTAGGAATTTTCTAATAAGGAATTTTTATGGAAAGAAAGATCTTGGTGATGAATTATTTGGAATAAAAAGATACTAAGGTATATTAAAGATTATCCAGAAGGAAATTATATCGATAAGGTTTTTTGCCAAGATATTGGCATGCAAAATAATAAAACCAGAAAATGACCCCAATAATGAAAGGCTTAACCGATGCTCCAAATATTCTTTAGAATGTGGAGAATACTAAAATAAGCGAATAAAAACACACATAATCAAGTACCAGAGGTTGGAAAAGGCTAGAGGTCATAAGGGATTCCGACTCAACTTAATTATGATCCGCTTCTTGCACTGTGCTGTTGCGGAGCACTTAATTCATTGGCACATATCCGGTATCGGGGACCACCATCGTCCAAATTCTTCATTAACTGGACCCACGATAGTCACTTTTTGGTTCTTTTCTATATACTCAGATAGACCCAAAATGATAGACCCTGATAGATCGAGGGTTTGGAGATTCTGAAATTGGGATAGTTTCTTTCCAAGTGATCCAGCTTTTATCCAGCACACTATAAACCCCAAATATCTTAAGTTAACTAAACCATCCAACCAGCACGCTCGGTCTTCCTCGGAGAACTGAATGCGGGCCTGATAAATTGCCAACACTCTGAGAAAATTGAATTGGTAAAACATCATTGGTGCTACAGAACCGAAAAAAAACAAAGAGTGGAGGCTTGTATATTTGAAGCCCCGCATGATTTTTCCTTCTTCAAAGGAAGAAAATGTATTGAACTGAAAGGGAAGATGTACTGCCAAGCGGCGCAATGGATGAAAGTTTGCTGGTTCATCATCATCAGTGTCCCCAAAGTAATTAATTAACTGAAATGCATCCTGACCGAGCACGGCCTCAACAGGGAATGGGTTATTTGTGCGAATGTAATAATTGAAGTTCTTATGCAGCTTAGGATGTAGAATAACTACACGAGTTGGTTGATCAGCTTGATTATGGTAGTATACCCAGATAACACGCACTAAGCCCCTGTAAATGATAAATTTTATTTAATCAAATAGCCGAAGGGAAAGAGAAAAAATTATAATAACAGGGCCATATATATAAGGAACATATAATTTCTTCCATAATTGTTCACAGTTCACACTTACAATTATCAATTTCAGAATTTTAATGTATTGGAAAGACATAATGTATTATGGTAAATTGCCAAGGAACTTTCTCGTATGTTATCGAGCAAACGAACAGTATATTTACCAAGAATTAACTAGGTAAACAATCTTAAGTCATTACAAGTAAATATATCAATTAATTATTACTAATGCAATACCTTTGGATTAGTTCATTTAAATAGATTTCAGCGGTAGCCTCCATCGTCCCTTCATTCTCCTTCAATATAATTCCTTCAGCAATCCATAATCGAATTAGGGAATTGGCATGTATTATGTAATGGACGGGGAAAACAGCAGCTAAGCATGCGAAACATTTCTTAAGAACATTCGGTAGATAAAGGTAGACACTAATGATCACATCACTATATCTTGCTGTAGCATCCATGTCCAGAAGGAGTTCAATATCATTAAAAAATGATGGATTGAATAGTAAGTGACCTCCAAAAAGTACCAAATCCATAGGTGATTCACCCCACTGTGTTGCGATATCTCTCGCTCTACGCAAGATATCAGTAGGACGCTCTTCAAGGTAATCTATATCATGCTGGGATTTTCTGAGCAACAGTTTTAGGTTATCCTCATGAGTTAAGAGCGGAACCTCATATTTAAATTTGGGATCTATATCAAGAGCAATTCTTTCATAATTACTGATTTCTGGAGTGATAATCAACATCCGACTTCCGTTATTTTTATCAGGAAGAGCTTTCTTGATTACAATATAATGATGAATATTGTCGATGACTACAAGATACCTTTTCCTTTCCAAGGACTCATAAATCCTTGAAATGATTTTCTTTTCTTCATTGTTATCCAACGAGTTCTCATGCTCAATTTTTGCTAACATCTTTCTCAAGATATCTATCGGCTCGAACTGTGCAGGACATTGAGAGTCGACAGGTCTTGTGTGAGAAAACCAAAAGCAGATGTCAAAGTGGCTCTTCACCTCAGTGCTACAAAAAGAAATGCCTTAGAGTATTATATAAGCAATTGAAAGTAATGAGCATTCTTAGTCACTTGAGTAATCTGTGATGTTAGAAGAGGAATAAACCTAACCTCTTGTAAATCTCTTGCGCGAGTGTGGTTTTTCCAGCACCCTCTGGTCCCAAGATTGCAACAAGGATGCATTCTGGATCTATACTTTGATCAAGAAGCTTCTCAGTTATTCTCTTCTGGAGGGCCTCGTAGCCGACAAGCGCCATCACATCAACAATTTTACTGTTAGGCATAACTTCAACAGATTGGGCCGTGCCATTTCTGATACAGATACTGTCCATGACAGCATCAGTTGTACTGATCTCATGGAGGGCTAATTGGATCTTGCTCATCTCAGTTCCAAGTTTGTGAAGAGCGAACAAATTCACCGGCTTTGTGCTTATTGACCTGACAGCGACCGGTACATCAGTTACGGTTTCCCCGACTTTGTGAAGGAAATCTGAGATAGAGATTTCGACAAACATGCTGATGTTTTCAACTGCAGCAATCCACTCCTGGACCCGGTAATCGGCTATGTCCAAATTGGATTCATCGGCATTAACCAGTGCATGGTAAACATGTGTTAGCATGGAACTCACCGAGACCATCACAGAGGCGGCACCGCTCAGGGTCGTAGCCCCGCTCAGCAATACATCTTCTAAATTCCACACATCCTCCAGTTTTTGTAACACAAAATCGATTCTGGCTTTTGATTTTTGATACAGAGCGCCGCTCTCAAGACTTGGCATCTCTCTCTCTCTTCAATGTCACGAGCTGAAGGAGAAGGAAATTAAGCTTATGTTAATTCACACTTGTTGCTCGTCTCGTCTGAAACAGAGAATCAGGAACGGGTATAATAGAAGGATTTCTTACCATTATTTCTATCATTTTCAATTATATTTAATTCATTGGCTGTCGTACCTTCTTATTGCACTTCGTGGAATTGATTTAATTAGAATCAAACAACGGTAGTGAAAATCAACTTTCAAACAACCCTGTCTTTTTTCCGGTTTAAAAGTAAAAAATTCAAAATAAAGGAGCATTGATATGTTTGGATATTTTTATTTGGGGGAGTTTCATTTATACCTCTCAAAAAATTAAAAATAACATGTTTCCACCTCTAAAATTCATAATATCATATTTACCCTTCTAAGTTTTAACTCACAAATTTATTCATTTTATTGTCTTTTATATTAATTAAAACTCATTTTAAATTTGAAAAGTATCCATTTATACTTTATTACCAAAAAAATATATATATGTAGTCTGTTTAAGAAAATTGGTCTTCAAATTGGTTGGTTTTCGAGGGAAAATAGAAAATTTTCTACTTCTGACGCATACAGAATGACATTAGGTACATACGCTTGTGTAAGCATCAAAAAAAGATAATTGAACTATTTTTCTTCGGAAACCAACCAATTAAGACTGATATTTTTCTTAAACATGCTACATATTTTTTAATTACGGATAAAATGGGTACATTATACATTTAAAATTGAATTTATATAGAAAATGCAATAAAATGGATAAATTTGTCAATTTTTTAAAATTTAGAGAGAAAAATTCATAATGTCGATGTTTTCAAGGGGTATACATGAAATTGCTTTATTTTCTGTGAAGAAGTCCCTAGACAACACAACCACACAAAATCTGTGGTAGCTGGAAAGAGACATCCTATGCCTCTATAACCACGTGATTGGATTTTGATGGACGGAGGTATTGAAAATATGCATTAGAGATTTTGTATGGCGTAATTCAAATAATGAGGTTGCAATGGGTCAATATACAAAGCCATTAAGCAAGTCACATATCTAACCAATTTTTTTTTTAGAAAATAAATTTTCAAATATTTCATAATTCATAATATTATTATAATGATAGCAGGATAAAGTGTTAAATATGAACCAAAATTCAAAATATCAACCCTCCTAAATAAATATGAACCAAAATTCAAAATAATATGTTATTTTTTAGATAAAGTGTTAAATATTTTCACAATGCATTATTAAAACGAAAGTTGATTGATAAATTATATTTGTTCATTATGAATTTTCTTATAATTGAATGTGTTAATATAATAATTACATGCATATATAACAGATATAGTAATAAATCTAGTCTCTTTGCAAAGAGGCATCTAACAAGAAATAGTTGCCGGAGTTCACAAACGTTCTCATTTTTGAGATAGAGAAAGGCTGAATAGAGAGGAGAGAGGAGAGATAGAGAGGAGAGAGAGGCATCAGAGCGGAGGCTTCGCTCAGGGACAGATCGAGATTTGCTCAGCAATGCATCTTCTAAATTCCACACATCCTCTAGCTTTTTAAACACAAAATTGATTATGGCTTTTGATTTCTGATTGACGCGGTGCGTATTCAAGACATATCTGACTCATAATCGAACAGAAATGATGGCCACAATGGATCCAAACAGATTAAGGAATTAATGGGTTTTATTAAGAGTGTTAACTTTCTTTGAACAAGAAATAGATGCAAAGAGTTTTGAACAAATAAATCAATTTCAAACTTTGACTGCATGGGAGATCTTTTAAGTTTGGACGGTATTCTAAAATTTGCCCTTAGTTTACTAAACATGGGAATTAATAGCCTTTTTTTTGTTTTACATTTCCAAGAAGAGCTTTCTTGTTTTGTTTTACCTTAAATATGTACAAACACTTCTGTTGGAGGGAGAGAATGATATATAGAATGAAATATAAAGTTTTATTTGTGTGTTTGTTTGAGATTTTATCTTTTTCTCCTCTTTACTAATTAACCGGTATACGTGAGCTTAACGGGCAGGATCGTAACACGACCTCTTTGCATCAATTGGTATTAGAACGAGGTTCGACAACCACCTTCCTACGTGCGTGAAGTTGTATCTCTATTAACCGTTCAAGTTCGACGCCAACCCATTTCACCTACTACTCACTATCCTCATGGCCGATCCTAACCTTCTCGTTGTTCTTGACCATATGCAACAAAATCAAATCAAAATTATGCAACGCCTCACTAATCTAATTGAATACCTTGCTCCCACCAACACCCAAAACAATCACCAAAATCCACAAAATAATAATGATGGAACTCCACCTCTCTTTGAACGTCCACAAGACCGAGAACTAATGTGGGACGGCAGACAATGTGTCGAAATTCCTGATATTTCTAGAAGTCTCAAGCCCGAGGAATTTCTTGATTGGATCAATACCGTGGAAAAAATTCTTTGAGCTAAAAATAATCCCTCCTAACAAGCGAGTTCCGTTAGTGACAATATGGCTACGAGATAGGCTAGCAGCATGTTGGCAGCCATATAAGTATCGCCGCTACCTCGATGGCCTTCCCCCTATCAACAATTGGTTCGATTTGAAGCGTGAGATGACTTTTGAGTTCGTACCGCTCAACTACCGACAATGTGAGAATTGTGACTGTCAGGCGAGGCACGACTCTACAAGCTACACCAATATTTCTCCTCACCAACACCATTACAACATATCTAATAATATTGTTTCTCCTTCTTCTCACCTCCAATGGAGACAACCATTTCAAACACCTCAACTATTGGCCTTACAGTTCTAAAGAAGAAAATTTCAATAGAGAAGATGAAGAGAGGAACCAATTCCATGTAAACAAATCTTTAGTGTCCTGCGATGAAGAGGATCAACATCGACACCACACCCCACTGAGCACATGTTCCCAATAGGTCACGAAACAAAAGGACACCACTCTAGTGGAAGAGTAACTAGAACAAACAAATGAGCTTGTTGATGGGATTGTCATGGTTGAAGAAATTCAAGAGTCAGATGGTGAAGGCAAAGACAACACCTTGACAGAAACAAAGATTGTTGAGAAGTCTTCAAACTTTGAAGAAGACTTTGTTGGTGATTTCCCTACACTTACGGGTAATTTAGCATATGCTTTGTCCATGGAGGTTCAATATGATTTTTTGTTGCAAACCAAATATTTGTGTTGGATCAACAATGAAGCCTTAAGGCCTCACTACAATGACCCATTCTTACAACCAAGTGCCAAACCATTAACAATTGAAGCTAGCTCTAGTTCGCTGATTTCGAGAGTGGTGCAACGGAAACACATATGTAGAAAATCCATTTTGAAAGAGATCTACAAAGATGTAGTGGTAATTGACCTGAAACTATATTGTTTTTAAAGAGTTCTACAAAGAAAAAAAAGCTTCGATTACCCAACAAAGAAACTATATTGTTTTTAATTGACCTGAAACTATATTACCGCATGAAATTACCCAACAATTTGCAAATATCCAACATGTTCAATGTTAGTCATCTCTGCAAGTACTACGAAAAATATGCAAGCTTGAGGTCAAGCTTCAACCAACCCGAGGAGTCTGACGCGGTGCGTATTGAAGACATATCCGACTCAGAGTCGAACATAAATGATGGCCACAACGGATCCAAACAGATTAAGGAATTAATGGGCTTTATTAAGAGTGTTAACTTTCTTTGAATGCATGTGAGGTAATCTAAGAGTTTTGAACAAATAAATCAATTGCAAACTTTGACTGCATGGGAGATCTTTTAAGTTTGGACGGTTTTCTAAAAGGTTCCGTTGATTTACTAAAAATGGGAATTAGTAGCCTTTATTTTTTTTGCATTTCCAAGAAGAGCTTTTCTTGTTTTGTTTTACTTTAAATATGTACAAACAATTCTGTTGGAGGGAGAGAATGGTATATGGAATGAAATAGAAAGTTTTATTTGTGTGTTTGTTTGAGATTTTATCTTTTTCTTCTCTTTACTAAATAATCGGTACGTCAGCTTAACTGGCAAGATCGTAATGGGACCACTTTGCATCACTGATACAGTGTGCCGCTCTCAAGAATCATCTCTCTCTCTCTCGCTTCAATGTCATGAGATGATGAAGATGAAAATTAAGCTGATGTCAATTCACACTTGTTGCTCGTCTCGTCTGATCTCGTCTGAAACGGAGTATGAGGAACTGTTGTAATAAATTCCAGCAAATAAACTACCAATTATTTGGATAATGAGTTATTGCATTTTCTGGTTTGTAGTGTAATTTGCTTCACATAAATGAAAGATTTATTACCATTATTTTCTATCATTTTCAATTATTTAATTAAATGGCTGTAGAATCTTCTTATTATACTTTGTGAAATTGATTTATTACTTAGAATCAAACAGCGCCACATAGGGGTAGTAAAAATCAACTTAAATAATTTTTTTTCTCACTTACCCTGTCTTTTTCCGGTTTGAAAGACAAAAATTAAATATAAAGGATCATACCATATGATTGGATATTATTATCGGTGGAAGTTTCATGTATACCCCTCAAAAACATCAAAATTATGTATTTTTCGCCCTAAAATTCATAATATAATATTTACCCTCCTAAGTGTTAAATATTTTCACAATTCAAGGTTGTCAACAGTAGGTTTCATCACGGCTGGAATGTGGACGGTATGTTCCGTCACAACAGAGTACCAGAAATGCTTCCTTTCGGTTTTACAAAATTCATAACATAATATTTACCCTCCTAACTGTTAAATATTTTCACAATTCAAAGTTGTCAACAGTAGGTTTCATCACGGCTGGAATGTGGACGGTATGTTCCGTCACAGCAGAGTGCCAGAAATGATTCCTTTCAGTTTTGCTAGTTTTTAAATATTAGAACAATGATGATATTCATTTTATATTGTTTTTTTAATGATAGAACTGAATCCTCTGCCCCCTAGGGGGGCAGGATTTTCCTGCCCCTGTGTCGCTAACACGTGAGCCCGCAGCAAAACTAAAAACTAATATTTAAATATTTAAATCTGTCTCTGGACCCACGTTTCAGCGCCATTGGAGGCAGATGATCTCTATCCATGAATAAAATGTTGGTTCTTCCGAGGGGGCAAATTTTGTTTTTTTAATGCAATGAATAAAAACTTGGTACTTTATAGCCTCACCTGACACCTACCCCTTAAGGGTATGTTTGGATGCACCAAGAATAGCTACTGTTCTTAGAATATCATTGTTATTCAGAACAAGGACAATCCAAATGAAAAATATAGCTATTTTAAATAACGAGAATAGCGCTATTCGCTATTCTTACAAAAACATGGAATAACATTTCTTGCTTTCAATATTAGTACTAATCTAATATTTAAACTAATATTATATTACATTTAATATTTAAATGAATATTATATTGTATTATATTTAATCTAATAATATGTTATATTTAATCTGATATTTTATTTAATACTAATATAATATTTAAAATAATATTATATTACATTTTAAAATTTAAATTAATATTACATTATATTTAATCTAATATTTTATTTAATACTAATCTGATATTTAAAATAATATTATATTACATTTGATAATAGAATTAATATTATATTGTATTATATTTAAACTAATATTTTATTCAATACTAATCTAATATTTAAAATAATATTATATTACATTTAATATTTAAACTAATATTATATTACATTTAATCTAATATTTTATTTAATACTAATCTAATTTTTAAAGTAATATTATTTTACATTTAATATTTAAACTAATATTATTTTATATTTAATCTAATCTAATATTTTATTAATACTAATATAATATTTAAAATAATATTATATTACATTTAATATTTAAACTAATATTATATTACATTAATCTAATATTTTATTTAATACTAATTTTATATTTAAAATAATATTATATTACATTTAATCTAATATTTTATTTAATACTAATCTAATTTTTTTAAAATATAATATTACATTTAATATTTAAAGTAATATTATATTACATTAATGTAATATTTTATTTAATACTAATATAATATTTAAAATAATATTATATTACATTTAATCTAATATTTTATTTAATACTAATTCAATTTTTAAAATAATATTATATTACATTTAATATTTAAACTAATATTATATTACATTTAATATTTAAATTAATATTATATTACTTTAACCTAATATTTTATTAATACTAATCTTATATTTAAAATAATATTATATTACATTTAATATTTAAATTAATATTATATGACATTAATCTAATATTTTATTTAATACTAATCTTGTATTTAAAATAATATTATATTACATTTAATACTAATCTAAGCTCTAACAAATAAAAATAATTCAAAGACCTATGCAATAGTCAGCAAGCACACAGGTAATTGAGAAAGATAATTGGCTTCAACCCAAATCTGGTTCATGCAAATAAACCTATACCATGTACGGAATATCTAAGAAATAATTTCAGAAAATAAATTCAAAGTCCCAAGTAGTAATTCAGCAAGCAAACAGTAATTGAGAAAGATAATTTTCTACACCCCAAGTCTAGTTCATGCATGTATACCATGTATTCAATATCTAACAAATAATTCCAGCAATCAAATTCAATGTCCCAAGCAATAATTCAACAAGCACACAAGTAATTGAGAAAGATAAAATTTAAGTAAAAAGGTTAATTGAGTAAATCCAACATCCACACCTGACACGATATAATTTACCAAGGTGATGTCGTTGCTATACTCTCTCTATCGCAAGCTCGGCAGTTCGTTGCCCTACTCACTATCGCAAGCTCATTGACACCTTCATCTTCTTCTTTTTTTTCTTAATTCCTCTTTATCTCCTTTCTCCTGCTCTCTCTCTTGTGATTTTTAATTGGAAGAGAGGCTTGGACTCTCCAAGGAATTAGATTGGAAATTCCAATGTTAGAGAGTTGTCCTCACCGAATTAGGAAAGGGATCTTATGTATATTCAGTACTTAATGAAAAAGAGAGAAGTAGTTTGATCACCGAATAAGGAAATTCTTATTATATTCTTTTTAGTGTGAATTGCAAAGGCACAATCAAATTTCAGTTTCATGAAAATTTACTCACATAGCAAAATACTTTTTCATATAGCCCCTCACATTGTTTTTAATTAATTAATATTTTTTTAAGAGTTAAAATTTGCCCCTACATGATTTCATGTTTTACAATTTCAGGATGTGACAGGTAGGCTAGAAATGAAACACAATAGTACTCACAAAACTAAGGTAGATAGTAGTAGTGATAATATTATTATTATTAATAATAATAACAATAGTAGTAAACTAGTAGTACTAATAGTAATAATGGTACCAATAATAATATTAATAATACTAATAATAATATTAACACTATTATGCTTACAGTATAGATCGTAAGGGCAGAAGTCCTAAACTCTACGTCTCTGATACCGAATGAATACTAAAAGAAAACAAGAGTAAAAACAAAAATAAATAAGAATATTACAAGTAAATGTCTAGACAGACTCAGATTGGAATTGCTGAATCTTGTGTTCATCAACAACTCCCATCTGAGCCATGAGCAACCAGAGATGAGTGAGCAATTCCCCACCCCTGCTCAAGGACTTGGCATGCTGGTATGAATCGCAATGAATAGCGGCATATCCCAGCATCTCCATCCAGATCTCACTAATTAACTGCCATTTTATTCGTTGGTCGACTTTCGTCTGCAACTCTTCTGCAAGTCTGAGGCCTTCCTTTAATACCATTTTGCCCATTTCATCCTCATACTTACGCTTATCCTCCTCACCCTTACGCCTACCCCAGCATCTCCATCTAGGTTGATGACCATTGTTTGATACCGGTGTAGCCACTTCTTTCAGCTCAAGCACATCATGTGCTTTCTTGTGATCGAGTTTTCCATCACCCTTAAATTTCTTAAATTTCTTCTTGACAACAGCACATGTGGCCTCAAATAGTGTCTTACCATCTCCGATCTGCATCATTGATGGTTGCTGGGTTAGGAGATAGACCAGATAGTTAGATGTCTTCATGCTCACCAAGCGCTTAACTTTCTGATCATTTGTTGGGGGGGAATATCTTTATTAAAGCAGATATCTGTGGCGATGTGCCACAAAATTATACACTCATCAAATTCTTTTCTGATGCTCCATTCTAGAGTCTCGAGTTGGTCGTGGCGTTCAAGAGCTTTGTAGCCTCTGTAGGATCTAGCCTCTACTAAAACCTTGTAAATATGCACATTCTCTGCTCTCCTTTTGGCCTCATCGAACATCATCTGCTCCTGCAAATCCGGCAAGGGGATTATTTTTGTCGTACGCATGTTGTTCCACGCATGTTTTACATTCACAAGACTCATTATACTCCCAATTAGAGTATTATCTTTGTCCCTCAGGCAAAATGCTATGAGATTGTATTGCCCGATGGTTCTCGACCACCGAGGCTTCCCATTTTTCAATATCCAGCTTACTATCCCAACAATTACGTTTCCAAGGCACTTGAACCTTCTACTCTTGTTAAGTGACACAACTGTCCAATTTGAGATTAAAAGAAGGATAACCGCAACAACCTCAAGGCCAAGGCCTACACCGAGCAAGATGTAGGTTATGATGATATCGATACCTATGAATTTGGACTTTGTCTTTTCAAGATGATGAAATACTACGAGTGTTGTTACAATGGAAATGAAAGAGCAGCATCGCACTACACGACCAGAGATGCAGTGGACGATGACTGCTTTTGTGTGCAGTATATCATACAAAAAAGAGAGCTCTATCGCGACCAATTTCAGAGCATGTTTTGAACTGACTTCAGAGAAGCGATCCTGGCTCTTAATCAATGTCTTCGAGGAGAAAGTTACATCTACCATGAGGCGCTTGAAGACAACGAACCAGTTGTAGCTTTCCGAAATGAGCTCGCTTTCGGTACTTTCCGTGATGTTGGAGAGAGATGGGACAAAATCAACTGCATCCATTCCAGCAAGGGTTTCAATTTTATTTTCCAATTGACCTGTACTGTTTAATTATATTTTATATAAGATTAAACCTAATTAATTTCAGTTTTCAATTATTTGAGTAAATATGTGAGTTATTAGAATTTTGGAGAGTAAAATGTAATTATAGAATTTGGAGGGGAAATACCTAATTTCATAGTTTTTGAGTGGTACACGTGAAATTCCACCTTATTTTCCATTTTCATTTCGGACTTGTTATAAAAAATATAAAGCAACTCAATTGACATCAACCACGTTTACTTGCTTGCTGCTGAAATTGAATTATTAATTTTTTTTTTAAAAAAATCCAGCACAGGAATATTACATGTAATAAGAATTGGATATGTTTAATTAATTAATTATTAATCTACCACATGTCCACACCACATCTGATTGTTCACCTATCATAGGATCACACAGCAATGAGAACGAGAGAGAGAGAGAGATGTAATAAATATATAGAAATAATCATTCATAACACAAACCTGGCGAGCTAAGGTCATGCTCTGAGATGATCTTATTCTTGAAATTGTCCATGCTGGCAGCGCGGAGAGCTAGCGTCCTCTCTCCATACTTGAGCAATCCCGGGACAAAGATGAAGCACGTCGGTATCCACAGCCTGTTTTTATGCAGCGAATTCAAGAACACAAACCCAGCGGTGCCTACCTGTACAATCAACCCCAGAAGGTGGCGCCACCAGAGCTCGTTGTCCTCGACTGAGTAGGAAGTGATGAGATCGGGGCCGCCGAGGTGGAGGAGGAGGAACGGGGCCCAAAGAGCAGTGAGTTCATCTGGGATGTTGGTATGCTTGCGGAGGATGTTGCCGAGAGCCAAGGTGGCTACATAGTCAGCCATGAGGTAGAGGAGCCAGAGAGTTAGCGTGAGGACCTTGTTGGCCATGCGCTTGCGCAATGGTACGAGGAAGATGAGTGCGATTTGGATGGAGAGGCTGCCAAGGACCAGCACCCTGATTTGCTCTGCTCCCCAATCGTTCGCCATTTTCAGGGATGAATAGCATTAATTCCTTCAATTCCTCTTCTCCTCTTCTGTTCTTTCTTTGTTTCTTTCGTTCTTTCTTTATTTATTTCTGATTTGGTAATTCCCAGCTCTGCTGAGTGCTAGTCAAACAATCCAGAGACACTGAGTGATCGCTCGTTCTCATGTTATACACACCTCCCAATTATTGTTGATTTGGTCAAAGATAATTATGGTTGATTTTAATGGATATGAAAAGAGCAAAGCAAAACCAAATTATCTTGGAGATCATTGCTAATAATCTAATATGATAGGAGATGTAATATGACTTGCCAAGAACAGATTAAAGCTACAACTTGCTCGATCCAACAAGGACATCTTCCAAGAAATTCCTTATAAAAGTTAATCAAAGATAGATTGATGACTTTCATATGGATATCATTGAACATGATATTCTGACCAAAAGGAAAAAATGGTTTAGCTGAATTTTCAAAAATATCTTAGAAAAGTGATTGCAACATTTCTTGGTAAACAAAGAATATTAAGAGCAAATTTGGTTGACACTTTCTTATCTTACTATAACCACATAACAAAATTTCGGAGATTTTGAATCTTTTGAATGCATATATATTCATATATTGAAAGAAGAAGTTATTTCATGTTGAAGGCACATGATGCAATGTCTCCGCCTTAATTACAAGAGAGCCCAAGTAAGCCCATGAAGTATATTAAAAAAATTTGTAGAAACAAGCATATAAAATATCTTGTAATATGTAAGTTGTAGAATTATCTAGAAAGAGCCACAAATATCTCTAACTCTAGATGATTCCTTAGTCTTCGTAGAGCAAGTATAAATAGGCTAGTGTCGTAGTCATTAGGCATTAAGCAAAACAAGAAAAAAATCAAAGAAGTCATCTTCTAGCTAATAGAAGTAGATTGGAGGTACGTGTGGGAAATATTTAGTAGATATGTAGTAAGAATAGTTTAGAGTAATAAATATAGTGTCTCTACTTAACAAACTGGTATTAGAGCAAGATTTGTCAGGGTGATTCTGTCAAAATTGACAATCGGGGTCTAAGTCATGCTCGGCATGTATAGTTGGAAGATCACCTATTGGATAGTTCATGTGTCGACACTTTTCCGAAAAATTGGTCAGAAGTGAGAGGTCCGGAATTGCCAAACCGAGAGATTGAGGACTTGTGAGAAGGTGTGCTTCATCAAGTCATCATGGATATTGCAAATTCGAGTTATGGTTTTGAGAAATTAAATTACCACAATTATACATATTGGAGTACCTATATATAATCATACCTATAGGGCCAAGATTTATGGGAGGTTGTAGGCAGATCCGAAACAGCTCTGCAAAGACCAAAGCAAAGACAATAGACCCAAAACAACAACCGTCATAACCATAGAGAAAGAGGATGATGCTCTATGAAAATAGAGAGTTAAAATCAGAAAGGTGATGTATGTACTCAAATAACAACTGACCAAGAGTTGGTTGAGTATATATGTAAAGAGGATACCTGAAAAGCTGCATGGGACATCCTAGCAGTTTTGTTTTCTAAGAAGAATGATGCCTGCCTCCAACTACTTGAAAATGAGCTGATCACAATCTCACAAGGGACATGACAATAAACTAATATTTCAAGAATGTTCAGTCCCTTTGTAACAAGATTGATGAGCCTGACCATGAAGAAAAAATTAGAGAGCAACGGATGAGAAGAATAATCACTCATGGCCGAAGACCCGAGTATAGCGGGTTTATGGTTTCCATCCGAGGATTGTCAACTTAGCCAATGTTGCTGGAGTTGGAGAATATGCCCGCCATCCAGAAGGTTTTGACTAAGCTGACAACTGTGGTCTCATCAAGAAAGGAAGAAGAGGATCTATGTAGCAGCCAAAAGAAAGGTCAACCCAACAACAAGTCGAAGGTCGATCCAAAGGAGCAATTCCTCAGGGGAAGCATCTAACCAGCTCTAGTGCAATGACGATCAAGATGACCGATGCTACAACTGTGGCAAGCACTACTACAAAAAAACATATTTACTGTAACATCCTGATTTTTGGACATGTCAAAATTTTATTTGACTTGAAGTGAAAAAAAAAAAAAAGAATTGAAATTTTTTTTGTAAGGATGTTGAGATCCATATTGAAATTTTTGAAAACTAATCTGAAATAATATTCTCTAGCATATTTGAATAAATATAATAGATATACATAGGAAAATTTGAATTTGAAATAGATGAATGTAAATTTTTCTTTTTGATTATATGGCCATACAAGTGATTCGATATATTTTCTATTAGCCTTGAAGTATTTTTATAATTTATTTAAAAGCCATGTTACTTAGAAATTTAATATTTGTAACAATATATGGCTTAGTGTAAATTAACTAGCCAATAAATACGAAAGAAAACTAAATAACATTTTGTAACTTCATGTTAACAAAACTTAGCATTTTAATAGTCAACTTTATTTCTAAAAAATGAAGGGGTTTAAGTGCAAATTGCTAATAATTTAGTTGAGAATAAGAGAAAATTGATTTTCTTTTAATTTATAAAAATGCATATTGAGACACATGGCAACCGCCTCTTTTATGTTATCAAATTTACATCTTTAACACTCACCTAATTTCATTTTTCTCTCCCCGTGTCAGTCCATAATGAATCCACCTATTCATTCTTTTCTTCCTTTCTCGTGGAGTCCAATTAGCCATGGAAATATCGGGAGAGAAATTAGGAGAACCGAAGGAGAATAAGAGAGAGAATAATTAGTAGAAATAGAGGAGGGAACAGCGATGGTAGTGTCGACAGTTTTGCAATAGGAAATAGAGAAAAACAAGGGATATGATATCGTGAGGAGATTGTGCTTTGGAGAAACCTAGGGAAGATGGAGTATAGAATCGCTTTGTTGGTGGAGTTTCAGTTCATTGTTGCTCACTCTCTTTGATTGCGTGGATGGAATCGAGCGAAGACTCTGCACAATTGGATCCAGCAGGAGTGATTGACGCACCTGTATCATAACAACATCGTCCCGACATTGCCAAGGTGCGAATTTCGAGTTATTCCTAGCTCCTTCCAACTAATTTGATTGATTATTGATATATTGCTCGATTATAATTGTTGATTTAGTTTGCTTGATTGATGATTGCTTGCTTAAATTTGTTAATTTGGTTTGCATAATTTTTATTGCTTGCTTATAAGTGTTCTTATAATTGTTGATTTGGGTTGCTTGATTGTTATAAAGTATTGATCAATTATTGGGTAAAGGTTCATGTTTGCAAGGAATGCATAATTAACATAGCATATGGGTATTGACCAAATAAAAATGTATTGCACTAGAATTAGTAGATGCTTTAATAACAGACTCGTTAATTTGTTAATCAAACCAACTGGTATGGTGACAACCCATAGGAATGGTTGTAGTTCGGTATTAGATGGTTCCCATATCAACTCTTGAGACTAGAGCATGTTGTGAATTTAATTATTTGGTTTAACACTATTTGATAAATAATTTGGTTTGTTAGTGTGATTGCTATTTTCATTACTATTGTTGGTTGGCCTCATGTTCATTTATCGGATTATAGTCAGATACCTACTATGGTTTTCAGATTGCATGTTATGAATGCTTGAAATGTTTACATAAATCATATTTTCAGTGAGCTAGTGCATGACATGATATAAAGCAATCCCACTAAACACATGAGTTTGCTTAAAATGAACTGTTAGCGTGATATGGATGCATAAGTATTACTTATAAATGCATAAAATGAATTTAGAACTTTATGTTAACTTGAATTTCAATTGATTTGTGAGAATTTTTAATTAGAAGATATGTGTGTACTTGATTGAATTTTGAACTTGGAATTTTGACCAGTCATGTAGGCACTATCTTTTCGTGGTAGCGCATGACTTGGGTCATGTAGGCGCTATTTCGTGGTAGCGCGGGATTCAGGTTATGTAGGCGATGTTCTTTCGTGGTAGCGCATAACTGAATGCCCGTAGGCACTGTTTCGTGGTAAGCACACAATTTCAAGGTTATGCGCATAACAGAAATTGTGCAGGTGCCGTATTCGTGGTAGCGCATGACCCGTAGTCAGAAAAAGAATTTTTAGATTTTGAGCGTATGACAGAAATCTTAAAAGAATTGTTTTACAATAACATTTGTGCATTGAACATCATGCTTGGAAATCTGACCGGTCATGTAGGCGCTATCTTTTCGTGGTAGCGCATGACTGGGTTCATGTAGGCGCTGTATTTGTGGTAGCGCGTGGGTCAGTCATGTAGGCGCTGTACTTTCGTGGTATCGCATGACTGGGGGTCACGTAGGCGCCGTATTCGTGGTAAGCGCACAATTTCAAGTTATGGCCATAACAGAAATTGTGTAGGCGCCATATTCATGGTAGCGCATGACCCGTAGTCAGGAAAATAATTTTTAGATTTTGAGCATTGCATTATGTGAATTTCTGTTATGAGACTTGATATGTGAACTTCTATTTGAGTTGTACTTTTTGAAAATGTTGGTGACCTGTTTGCATGATTTGTTCAATATTTATGGCTTCAACATTGGTGCATTTGACATAATACATCAGCATTTTATAATAGGAACTAATGTTAGTGTAAAGCATTGAGACCATTGCATATTTCTTGGCAAATTGTCATTTACATGCTACTTGATTGATTCTAGTTTTGCTACTTGTTTCTTGAAGTACATTATTATGGTTGGTTTCTTTTATTTATGCTCAGTGTTATTTGGTTTCTGTTGGTTGGATCTTAGAATAACTCGACTGGAACTAAATACTACACTGAGAGATTTTCAATCTCTCACCGTTCCACTTTGTGGGTTCCAGGTACAAAGCATGATATTCGGAAACAAGATGTAGAACTTAAAGATTTGCAGAATCAACCACAGAGTGAATTATTTGATTTAAATAAATCTGTTATGGTATTTCGTTTGCATATTTAATACTGTAGCATGTTTGTTCCAATTTGTTTATTACATGTAAATTTATCCATGTAATGTGGCTCTTGTTTATGACATTCGTATATGTATATATATGTATATGATTGTGCACAAATGATTTAAGACGCCTTGCGCTGATGAGCGCGGCGGGTTGTCGGCCCTGTTGTCGGGGTGTGACATTTACTATCTCCCTTTACCATCGGATGCCCTTTGGCACTGATGATGTATGTAACCAGGGGCAGTTCTGTAATCACTTTGAACTTCTTACTGACTTATGGTGTTGAATTAACCGATGATGTCAATGGGTCCCTCCTTTTCCATCAGTTAATTTTATCATACTATTGGTTTAGAATGAATTTTCGACATATTTTGGGCTACAGGGACCAATGGTGTTTATAGGATGAATATACCATTGTTGTCCTCATGTGAGCCGTTGGTTTTAGCTTTATCAACACCAACTTCATTTTATTTTCAAATGATGGCAAAAATTTTAGGGGCAGCACTGTAAGTTCTTGGAACTAAGGTTCAAGTGTACAACAACTGCTCCAATTTTAGGACCAATGGTATGCATACACACACACACACACACACACACACACACACACCAAGAGTGGCCTCTTTGGTCCAAGAGTGGGTCTTTAGTTTTGAGAGATATATCTGATACTCTTCTTTGCATGTAATTATGTTTTCATATCAAATGGAAATGGGTTCTGCCTTTTTAAAAAAATATATATATATATATACACACACACCAAAACCCTAGCTAAGCCTCCCCAACCCCCGAGATCATTCCCTCTCACTAACCGTAAAATTAACTGCTTCCAGGCAAACAATGGCGAAATTAGAAGCTTTTGTCTCTTGGCATCGCAACAAGAGACTTCCTTCATGTTTAATTGCTTAAATTTGTATGCTATCTCTCTCTCCTCTTCTTTTTTTGTATCTTTTAATAATTATTTATAATGGTTTCCTTTAAAATACCTAGGGTTCTCTCTCCTCTTCTATTTTCAGTATCTCTATTGCTCTCTCTAATTTTCTGAAACTACCTAGGGATTGTACAATTATTGAAATTGTTAAATTAGCAATTATGCTAAGGTTTGTTTACTTTGAAACCGATAGCATGTGTAAAAGATATCGCAATGAAGAGATATTGCTCACCTCTTTTTTTCTCACCCTACTCTAATATATAGATATCGCAATGGAGAGAAATTGTGATATCATCAGCAATTTGCCCGACCCAATTTTTGTCAAAATCTTAGGGCTGCTCATGATGATAAAGGAGGTAGTGCGGATGAGCATGCTGTTAAAGAGGTGGGACAACCTGTGGACCTATTTTCCCTTCATTAACATTAATTTTAGGGTATATTATCAACCAGGACCTTCTTTGGAGGGTATACTTTATTTTGGAAGGTTTTAAATGTTAATCTTTTGGAGTTACATTTCTAGTGCAATCTGCATTGGGAATGCACCTCATGTTCTATTGATTTTGCTTATTGCACTACAGCGAGAGGAAGGTATCAGCGACCGGTGAGTTTGGTCGCTGATAGTAATTTCGCCGGTCGCTGTTGGTAGATTTGGTCGCTGATGGTGATATTTGGTCGCTGATACACCAGTCTCTGAAAGTGTGGTCTCTGATAGCTTCCGGATGACGTCACCGGTCGCTGAATGACGTCATCCCGGTAGCTGATACACTTTCAGCGACCACATAGCTTTGGTCTCTGAAAAAAAGCGATAACGTCATGTTTGGGTATCAGCGACCAAAAAAGCCGGTCTCTGATAGGAAAAACTGGTCTCTGATGACCTGATTATCAGAGACCACGTTTCTGGTCTCTAATACCCAAAAACCCGGTCTCTGATACCCTTATTATCAGAGACTAGGACTTGGTCTCTGATAATTTTGTCCCGGTCGCTGAGAATCATTTTTGTTTTTTTTTTAAATTAATTTGTTTCTGCTTTTTTTTTTATTTGTTGGTTATAATTATATTGGTTTTATTTATTATTGATATTTCATCGTTTCAGGAATTGGTATCAAACGTACAATTGCATCAATATTATATAATCAATATTAAAAACGAATAAACAATCAAATAGAACAAGAATATGAATAAATATCAGAAAAACATAAATATACCAACATAAGTATGCTCAATATCCAATCCACATAAGCACGCTAAATATCTCCACATAAGTGTATGTTAACATAAATATCTAAACCTAAACTGTAACATAGATAAATATGCCAACTCAAGAAAATCTAAGTACCATCTCTGCCAAGATCCTCGTCGTCATCCTCGCCATCATCATCGTCATCCTGAGGATCCGAAATCGAGGCATGGCCCGAGGTCGACCCTCCCTGTCAGTTGTTTAAATAATTAGGATTTCAGATATATGATTGACAATTAGAACGGTCGGATAAATCGAATTTCGTACCTGAGTAGATCTGAAAGCTCTACTGATCTGGTCGGTGAGCTTAGGCATGATTGTGTCGGTGATCGTGTGGGTGAGCTTAGGCATGATCGAGGTCATCACATGAGAAGATATCGCTTCAATATCCTCTTGTGTAAGGCGTGAAGCCGGTGGCGCAGAAGAATATGACCCTGAAGAATGTGAAGGAGTACTGCCAGACCCACCAACACGATACATGGCTCTCGTCTGGCCTGAAACATTAAATATAAGATAGTTAATATCTTACAAATTTGAAATTTTTTTATAGATTTGAAGAAATGTTTTTTTACCTAGAGCACCGAGGCCATAATTGTCACCATGAGCATTACGATCATCAACAGCCGAAGTATACCAGTCATTTTTGTTCTCTCCATGGCTCAGCCTCATCGCATTCTCATAATTTTTCTACAAATTTTATAGATATAACAATAATATGTTTACCAGCTGAAATTGAATTTTATAAAACAGTTCTTATGTTCTATTACGTACAAATGCCTTTTGAGCCTTGGCGGAAACAAATTGCCCCGTCTTCTTGCTCTTATGGGTCGGCGCGAACAGCTCATCAGACCATCTGGGTTCACGCTGGTTTTCCTTCTCCTGTTAATAGTTTGAAAGACAATTTCAATTACAAAAAAAATATCAACGTTAGTTCGATTTGATTCAATTAAAATAAAAATTAATTAACTTAATAAAGAAACAACTTACGAAGCGCTGTTTGTGAACAAGCATGCTCACAGAGCCCGTCGTGGCACCAGACCCTTCTGCAGCTGCCCTATTTGCCTTATTTTGCTTGCTCCGAGTAGCAAAAGTCTCGCTCCACCAATGATCGATGACTCCGAGCCAATTTGCGGACGAGATCCAATCGTGCGGGCGAGGCGCCAAATGCTCCTTCCACTCCTGCATATTATCCTCGTATGCCTTTTTCGCTGCAAGCTTCGCACTTGTGGAGCATGTCTTGCATCTGTTTGTCCGCTACCTTCTTAAAAACATCCCAGGCATTGTCTTCTCTTTCCTCCGGAGCAAAAATGTAGTATCTCTGTAATTCTGTTGGTTAGCTAAGAAAAAATATAGGAAGTAATAATTATTAATGGTTTGATAAAAGTTAATTTCTCGCACCGAAAACTCTGTCTTGCAAAGAACCTTAGTCTCCTCGGGAAAATCAGAGTAACTGAACAATGGGCCAGGATAATTGTTGCGTATAGTCTGTGAAACAATTTTGTTGACTTGCTTGGTTTTTTCTAGATCCCCTACATCAAAAGTTCTGCAAATAGAAATAATTAATACAATCAATATAGTTAATGTATAATTACAACACAAGAAAAAAAATGAGTATTACATTTGTCCCGTCACCCTAAGAACGAGTCGCAACGAAGGATGTGCTGGCGATGGAATATATGCATTCTTACCCCGCACATTTCTCTTGACTACCGCTACTTTCTTCTCCGGATCCCGCCGTCGCCTTTCTCTTTCCCTTTCTCATCACCGTAGTACAACATGCAATCATTCGGACAAGCATGGATCTTCACATGATTTAATCCCAACCCCTTCACCAATTTCTTGCATTGGTATTGATTTGGAGGCAACCGATTCTCCTTCGGAAGCCACTTCTTCACGGCCGATACGTTGCGATTGAATCCCTCCTTGGTTATGCCACAGTCAGCTTTAATACTGAAGAGTTATGTAACACATGCAAGTACAGTATGTTCCTTATCACAACCGTCCCATAACGGCTCATCGGCAGCTTTCATCATGTTATAAAAATCCTGAGCTTGTTGATTCGGAGGTTCGTCCGCAGTCCAATCAAAAGAAGGACCTGCAGCATCAAGAACCATATCCACCATAGCATTTGACATCTCCACCTCGATCCTCTCTTCAACGACCATTCGGGGATGTTCCGTTTGGCTCTGTTCAACGCCTTGACTTTCACCATGCATGTACCAAGTTTCGTAATAAAGTCGGAACCCCGATTTCATCAGATGTTGTCCAATGGTTTCCATATCCAACCATCTAGTACACCACACTTGGCACATGGACACCTAATGCGATTACCATTACTTATATTTTCCTAAATACTAAGTGCGTAGTCAAAAAAAACCCTCCACACCCTTCACAAATACGGGATTCTTTCGCTTGTTCATATAACGAGGACCGTACATCCAACTACGATCACCCTCCATTTCTCCTAATTATGATTACACATTTATAAGATATTATATAAAACATACCCTAAATGCAATGCAATTCAATTCAATTCAACATATTACCTAACTTAGATTGATTGGATTCAAATCCTAACACTTTAGTTCATTCAATTAAATTCAATGCAAATTCCGTTAGTTTATCACTATATTTTTCTTTCAATCAAATTAAAAATCCAGATCTTTGCTTTAGACCCTCCAGAAATCATCAATTGATAACGGACCCTCTAAAGCAAGTCATGGAAAAAACACAATGTCAAATCAAGTGTTGCATCATCCATGCAATAGGACTTGTATACAGCCATACAAGCGGCATCTACATTACTAATATTTAAAACATACGTACCAGAGAGGGAGAGAGAGAGAGCACTTCTCCTTGCCTTGCCTTGCCTTGTCTTGCCTTGTCTTGATTAGTTCTAAATTATAATTTTCATTAATAAAATAACATCAATTCAAATATTAACAATTGAGGCTTACATAGGGCCGGTGTACCACCTTATCCCACTCTTTGAATGCTATGTCTCAGTAGTGAAAAAATATATGTGAATATAATATTTAAGAAAAAATCAGTAGCATTTCCCCTTAGTTCCCCAAGTACGCGTTAGAAACACATATCTTTCGACATGTAATTCAATACGTGCTCGTTAGGAACAATAAGGGGAAATAACACCAAATTTTCTTAAATACTAGATCAGCATACATTTCGTCACATCCTAAATGAGACCAAGCATTCAAAGAGCAGTTCCAAACCGGAGACTATTCAAAATTAATCCCTATTGGATTAATTTTGAACGGGTGTGGACCTAAAAGGCATATTTCGGTATATTTGGATTTTAAAACAATACAACCATTTCTTATTCAATGAGCAAATTTAAATCACCAAGCTATTCAATAACAATTCAATACCGATTCAATACTCAAATTCAATAATCAATTACTAATTTACTAATTCAATACTCAAATTAAGTACACATTCAATACCGGTTACATCCAATACCAATTCGGTTCAATGTCAATTCAATAACAATACTAATGCAATCCCAATTCGAGCAGATACCAATTCATTTTAATACCAATTTAACAGCAATTGAATTCAATCCCAATTTAATCCCAATTAAATCACAATTCAATCACAATTCAATTCCATTCAATTCCAATTAAATACTTACGGCTCGAGCGAGTAGCAACGAAGTAGAAAGAACGGTTCCCCTACGGCGCGAGCGGATGGCAAAGATGTCGATGTTGGCAAAGATGTCGATCTTCTCCACCTCGTATTCTAATAAGAACACAATAAAGGGTTATCATTGCATTATTGATTTCTCTCAATTAAATAAGAACAAACCCAATAATAATAAGTTAATAACAATACCCTCTCCAGTCTAATCATTCTGGACATCTCCTTTAATCAGTTAAGTATGCATGCTATTTATTACATGACAACTGAGAATACTTTGGTTTTCAACTGGACAACTTGAAATCTTAAAACATCTCCAATGATAATCGCCAAGTCTGGTCAACAGCCTGACCCACTTGTTATAACAATCCTTTATCACTCAAGATTATGCAACTATTATATGAAGTATATATGAACCCTTCTTAGTTCTTGCTTTTTTTGTCCTTTCATTTCTTGGCATTCTTGCTTCTAGTTCTTCCTTCATCAAAGTATAAATAAATCTAAAAGGCCCTTTTCACAGCACTATTGTTTGCTGTGACGTAGTGTGTGTGTGTGGCCTTATGTGTTTTACATCCCTGCCCTGCACTTATTGATGTTTGTATGAACTATGAAACTATGAACTATGAAATGAAGTACTCTACTCATAAATGAACATAAGATAATTGCCGCAATTAGAACGGGTTCATTTTCCTACGGTTAGTTTAATTAAAAGTACTTGTCATTATTCTTGGGAAGAGATAAAGATAACACTTCTTTTCTAAAAACAGAAATCGGAAAATAATAAAACAAATAAAAAAACAGAAATCGGAAAACAGAAAAAAAAAAAAAAAAAAAAACGTATTCAAAACAGAAAAGATAAATTAAAAACAGAAAAAAAAAAAAAACCGAAATAAAAAAATAGCAAAATCAAAAGGAAAAAACTGAAAAAAAAACAAAAGAAATAAATAATGCAGAAAAAAAATACTCAAAACGAAACTAAAAATAACAATAAAAAAAACTATTACTAAACCTATTACTAAAACTTCATTGCATAAACTAAAAATTCTAAACTATCAAAAACGAAAAAAATTGAAAGAAGAGAATAACGGAGAAAAATGTCATACCGAGGAAGCAACGGCAGCAGGGACGGCGCCGAAGTCGCCTCTCTTCTCCAATTTGAAAACCTAGAAATTTTGGGATTTTTCAGTGATTCGCGCGGCTGGGAAAGAACGATTCGCGGGTATTTTCAGCGAAATCTTTCAGCGACCGGAGATTTTTGTCTCTGTTAATTTTTTCTCCGGTCGCAGAAAGTGTTTCTGAGACCGGTCCAGGCACCGGTCTCTGATGATGGTCGCAGATAAAGCTGGTCGCCAGTACTTTTGCCGATTTAATTTTTTTAAGGAAAAAATGAGTATCAACGACCATTGAGAGCGCCGGTCTCTGATACTGGTCGCTGATACTCAATCATGCTGTAGTGTTGTGGTATATCGAATTCCGTTAGATCTTAGGTACCAAATTAAATTAGTGTCATCTAACTGCAAAATTACAAATTATAAATGGAAGTTAACAAATTGTGATAATTCAATGCTTGACTTTATTCTGAAAGGTACCAAATTGTGATAATTCTGAAAGGTACCAAATTCAATGCTTGACTTTATTCTGACCTATTGATTATTATTCCAAATTTAGGGGATGCCAATAGCAGATTTGCCAATAGAATACCCAATATTTCATAACTTGATGGGTGTCACTGTTTCAATGTGTTCGTTTTTATTTTTTGAAATGAAAACTTGGATCCTAAAGAGTTCACCAAAGTTAAAAAAACTGACAACTACAAGAAGAGGGATATGCATGTAAGTTTTATGAGCACATAATTATTATTTCCTCACCCTTGTACTTATAATATTGTTATTGGTTGCAGTGTTTTTCCGGTAGCATTTGCTAAAGACAATCCAGTGCCGGTGGTTGCAGCCTCTCCAAAACAAAATCTCAAGATGGTCGAGGTCAAGTACTGGAATTTTGATCGCAAGATGAAACAATGCTTAAAAAATTGTTGTGGAGTACGTACTGGGGAATTGCGCAGTTTTAGCACCTATACCGTATGATCAATATTGATTGTGATCCAGAAAAAAACGATTAATCTTAATGGTTTGCGTTATAGCAAGACATATTGGTTCATTGTTTATGGGTTTAATATACATTACTGTTGCATAGGTTTGAGGTTGACGACTTTACCGCTATTCTAGTTTCATACTTGAAATGTATGGATTTTATTTGAAGGTATATATATATAGATTTTCAAGGTCATCTATATATGTGTTTTGTTGCTTAATTGCTACTTAAACCATCCAATATAAATGAAAGATTTCTTCACATTATTTTCTATCATTTTCAATTATTTAATTCAATGGCTGTTAAATCTTCTTATTGTTCTATGTCCAATTTATTTAATTAGAATCAAACAGCGCCACACAACGGTAGTCAAAGTCACCTTCAATTATTTTCTTCCTCACTAACCCTGTTTTTATCCAGTTTAAAAGTAAAAATTCAAAATGAAGGAGCGATGATATGTTTGGATATTTTTATTTGGGAGAGTTTAATTTAGATCCCTCAAAACCTACAAAATTATGTATTTCCCCCTAAAATTCATAATATAATATTTACCCTTCTAAGTTTTAACTCACAAATTTACCCATTTTATTGTCTTTTATAATAAAACTCATTTTAAAGTTAAAAAATATCCATTTTACACTTTATTACAAAACTAAAAAAAAATGTAGTCTGTTTAAGACAATTAGTCTTCTAATTGATTAGTTTTCAAGGGAAAATGGACAATTTTCTACTTCAAACGCATACACAATGACATTAGTTATACACTTGAGTAAGCGCCAGAAGTAGAGAATTTAACCATTTTCTCTCGGAAACTAACCAATTAAGACTAACATTTTTCTTAAAGATCCTAAATATTTTTTATTTTTTTAATAATGGGTAAATTGGGTACTGTATACATTTAAAATTGAGTTTTAATAGAAAATGCAATAAAATGGGTGAATTTGTGATTTTTTAATTTAGAAGGATAAATCATATTATTAATTTTGGAGAGAAAAATATATAATTTTGAAGTTTTTAAGGGATATACATGAAATTGCCATTTTCTGTTAAAAAGTCCATAGACAACCCTGCCACACAAAAAAAAAAAATCATTGGTAGATGGAAAGAGACATCCTATGCCTCTATAACCACATGATTTTGATGGACAGAGGTTTTGAAAATATGCATTTGAGATTTTGTGTGGCATACTCAAATAATGAGGATGCAATGGGTCAATATACAAAGCCATTAAGCTAGTCATATATGTAACCAAATTTTATTTAGAATTTTTTTTAAATAATTCACAATTCATAATATTATTATAATGAAAGCAGGATAGGACATTCAACCCTCCTACATTTTATATTTTTTAGAATTTTTTAATATTTTTTAGATAGGTACAAAATCACTATTTTTTTAATAAATAATGATTTTGTACCTATCTTAGAAAACAGTAATTTTTTTTCCAAAAACTAAAAAAATGGCCTCGTAGCAATAAAATGAGTTTTACTACCCTTCTATTATTGAATGATTGTTAACCTACGCTTACACTTTCAATGAAATTTGTTGAATAAAAATTCAGGAAAAAAAAAAAACAGAACGAAAATGAAAAAAAATGCAAGTAACAAAGTTCTGTCTATTCTTCCCCTGGTTATGTATGAACAACCATAAATGTTTGGTGAATTGAGTTTGTACATCTATTTTGAAGACATCACATAATTATCTAAAGCGAAGTGTGATTTATATATCTACTTTAAATTATCATAATTAATAAATCAATGGACAGTGTTGATACTGTTATGTATATTATTGCTTTGTTGTATAATTTAGAGTAAAATGTTATAAATAGTATAAAAATTATATATAATGGACCTGTTGTTTGACCCCAAAAGTCTTTACAGAGAAGTTCTATCAGCTTGCTACAAAAAAATAAAAATCTGAGATGGACGAGTGGACCAGACGAATTTGTCCATTTATTTGTTTCCTGCGGCGACTACCGTGTACCTACTGTACCCACAACCCAAGTTCTTTTACCCTCTACATATCTTCCACAGAGTAATGGCTGGTGCTAAGCTTTGCTAAACTTGTATTAAAACCTTACTTTGATATACTTCTCCAACCACTGAAAAAGAGAGAGAGAGAGAGAGAGAGAGGTGCTAGGCTTGCTTTGCTTTGCTTAGCACCAGTTCACCGATTAATCGATCTTTTCTCGTAAGCAATCTGCTCTATTTTTAATTCTTTAATATATGTTACTCTGTGGTTAATCTTAGTCTTATTTGTAAATTGCTCTTTTACAATTCCTGATTAGTAGGGAATAATTTATCTTTATTAGAATAAGGGGCTGTTTGATCTGAGGTAACTGAGGTAGTTAGGTGCTCCAGTTACTATAGTTGTAAGTAAAGCACATAAGGTAGTTTGCAATTATCAATTTCAAGTACAGCATCCATCTACTGTGCAAACCGGTATACAATGCAAAATAATAAAGGTTGCAGTATTGCATCCTGCAAAAATTGACAATTCCGGCCATTCATTTGATGTTTTTCTGAAATTTTTCTCATTCATTCTCTGCGTTTTTTTTTTTTGGGGGCCTCGCAATTATGAAGCAGAGGATAACAGAAAGAGATATAGATGGATGCTATACCTTTTATAATTGAGAGGCTATCAGAAACCCCCTTCAAAGAATTTTTATCAACGAACAGTCCTCATTACTTGGATAACCTGGATTTTGTTGTAAAAGAGTTAGTTAAGGTTCCAAAGATACATGAGGTGGAGCGATTTTGAGCAGCAGAGCGAGGATAAAAAACAGGCCTTAATTAAGGGACTGAGACTAACAGTGCGCAAAGTTGGCAATTACATGAGTGATATTCATGCGCATTATGGGGCCAACAGATCTCGAAACCAAGAAGAGGAGGATGACAACCATAAGGCCATTGATGAGCTGGTAAAGGAGTGGTGTGACATCCTGAATATTATTGCTGGTATTATGTATTGCTGTCACGAGTTGAAGTCAAACAAAGAAGAGAAAGAGTTTGCCCTTGAGGAGGTTTACGGGGAAAATTTTGAAGAGTTGAAAAGAATTGATACCATATCTGACACAGGGTTGAACGAACGGGAAGAATGTACAACTCTTACTCTTGAAGGCATTTCCTGTCCTGACTGAGATGAGCGAAAATTCAAAAAAGAAAACCTTTTTACTGGAGTTGTCTAAAGAGCTGGATAATCTCCCTCAATTGATTTGTGAGGCATGTCATGGTTTACCTCTAGCCTTGGTTTTAGTAGGTAGTCTCCTTTCATTCAAAGAAACGATCAACGATATATGGAAGAAAGTGAAAGATGAGTTGGATGCATTCAAAAATGACGACAACATATTGTTGTCTATCATGAACTATTGCTACGAGGATTTACCATACTTTCTCAAACCGTGTTTTCATTATTTAGCATGTTACCCCGAAGGCTATAAGAAGATCCCCTCAAGATCTCTAATTAATATATGGGTCGCTGAAGGATTCATTTCAACAGAGGGAACAGAGGAAACTGTAGAGGAGACAGCATACAAGTACCTCGAGCAACTTGTAAAAAGGTACTTTCAATGGTTTTTCAAATAATGCATTTAAGTATTTCTATGGAATTTTAAATTATATATTGGTTTATTTTCTGACTTCAAAGGCTGTCAGCCTTCTAGGATGGTGATTGATTTAAGCATAGGGTCCTTTTCTTAATCCAATCAAAATTTAAGGAGAACGTAAATTTTATCAAAATTTGGGTGTTTATGTAAAGGATTAATAAATAATTGGTGGTCTTGTTATTTGCAAAAAATGAATTTGTTGTAATTGGAAATCTACCTAAAGTTTAGATGCCACATTATGAATAGTTGAATACTTAGATGACATACAAATCAGCCCTTAGGTTATAGTAGATTCATGTAAAAAAAAAGTTCTTATTAAATCTCCGAGCAAGTCTTGCTTCACCCATATATGGTGAAAATTAATATTTATGAAACATATATACTTATAGGTCCTTGGTTGATGTTTAAATTTTTGTTATTGCTTGTAGGTCCTTGGTTGCTGTTTCGGAGAGATCATTATTTGGTACAATCAAGTATTGTTGTGTTGATCCTTTTATCCATAAATTTGCCATCAATCAATCCAACAAGGAGGGGTTTTTGGTTGCTAACCCAGATGAGAGAACAATTGAATCCCTGTTTCGTGTAGCAATCCACAGCGATAACAAATGTGATTATAAAGAACTTAATATTAATCATATCCATTCCTTTTTGGCATTAAATTATAATCAAAACATTCTTAGAAATGCTGGATTTATCAGAGTGTTGGAATTGTTTGGGTCCAAGGTACCAGACACAGCAATACCAAAGATGACCTTCTTACGTTATCTGGGCTTGAGAAATACTAGCATAGATACACTCCCAGAAAATATAGAGGTCATGCAGAATCTTCAAACACTGGATGTTAGAAATACAAACATAAATACCCTACCTGAATCCCTATGGAATATCTCAACACTTCGTCATGTTTATACGGAAGCCCACCCCGAAATTAAGGGCCCACCTCCAACAGCCAAAATAACTGCCCTTCAAACCTTGAAATCAGTTGCAGTTCCCAAATCATGGACCGATAGATGCCCACAATTCCTTACCAGCCTTAGGAAGTTGTCCCTTTTAAACCCGGATGGTCTGGACTGGAAATCCGTTTCTGATCTACTTAGCCAGTCGGCTAATCTCCTATCATTGACAATAAAAGGCAGCTCTGTGCCATCGGGCAACTCTGTGCCATCAGAGTTGGTCGATACAAGGGCATTTCCAAATCTTGAGACTGTGAAAACAATTCTGTTAGAGGGACAGTGGAGTTGCCGGAACCTTTTCATAGATAATGTTAAGTTCTCTCCAAATCTTACCAAGCTCACCCTGATCAAATCTGGTTTGAAGGAAGATCCCATGCCGAGGCTCGGGATGGTTAAAACCCTGAAATTTCTAAGCTTACAAGATGGAGCATACACAGGGAAGCAAATGGCATGCTCAGCAAAGGGATTTCCGCAGCTACAATCCTTAGAACTTTCTGAATTGGAAAACTTGGAGGAATGGCTGGTGGAAGCAGAGGGATTTCCGCAGCTACAATCCTTAGAACTTTCAAAATTGAAAAACTTCAAGAAATGGGTGGTGGGAGAAAGGGCTATGTCAGAGCTGACAATCACTAGAACTTTCAAAATTGAAAAACTTAAAGAAATGGGTGGTGGGAGAAAGGGCTATGTCAGAGCTCAATGACCTTCCCAAGCTAGAGGGTGCTACCATACAGCTATCGTAGATACATGAAATGCCTCTATGGGTCTCTCTCTCTCTCTCTCTCTTCGTGTGTTATTTGATCACTATGTATGTCTGTTTTGATGTATGTTGTTTTATGGTGTGAGTGTGTAAATGTTTAAATTATCAAGACATTAGGGATGAGTGGACGGATGTTGTATTTCTTTAAATTTGGATTACATCGAGAGTGAAATAAAAGTTTTAAGTGTATTTGATGTATTTAGATTTTAACAAATTCAGATGCTATGTAAATCACGTGGTACTTAAATAGTAAGGTTTATTTATCATTTTACAAAGCTCAAGTGTCTTGTGCCTATTACAATTTACAAACAGTAATTGAATTAAATAAAAAGCTTATTTTATGGATTACTTTCTGATATCGTTTACAATATACATTACAAATTTATATTTAGACTAAAGAGCCGTTGAAATACAACTTTCCCTGCTCTGCTGATTGCTTGTAAAACAAACCATAGAGAGAGAGAGAGAGAGTAATAGAGACACCAAAAATGCCACCGACAGTTAAAATTTTTGGGTTTCTTGTTATTAAAAAACTGGATACTGACACATGAGGTCATGCAACACCGACACATGCGATGCTCCCTGTCTTGTGTGTTATGTGAGAACTGTCCGGTTGAATCGGCTTTTCATATTTTCTTTCTATGACCCTATGTTGTGCATGTTTGGTTTATCCTGAGCTGAAAAGCTAGTTTCAACATTATCAGCATCACTTAGTGCAGTGAGAAGCAGGGGAACTCTATGTAAGAAAAAAGGGATTGCCGCTGTTTTCGTGCGTTTGCTGGGAAACATGGAAACAGAAGAATGAGAAGGTTTTTTCGGATAGAAGGATGGCACCACAGGTACTTGCTGATAAGATCTGGTATGAAGTGGAGCAATGGATGGCTCACTCTTGAGAATAGTCGGTTTCTTCCAATTGTTTGTTTTTCTAGTTGTTCTCGTTTGTTTTTAGACAATTGTTTGTTTTTGGACATTTAAACTGTGTTGTTTAGATGTAAGGCTTTTTAAGATGATTGCTCTAAGGGATACTAGAGAAACTGATGTAACTGATGTTTTTATATATCAATAAATTCACCTTGACAGCCGCTGCCAAGTTTTTCAAAAAAGAGTAACAGAGACACCTACCAACTATTATTGTTGATTTGGTCAGAGATAATTATTATTTGATTTTGATGGATATGAAAAGAGGGAAGAATAACCAAATTATCTTTGAAATCATTGCTAAAATAATTGGAGAGATGTTGTCATATCACACGCCAAGAATTAACAGATTTAAGCCATAACTTGCTAAATCCTGCAAGGAGATCATCTTCCAAAAAGTTACTTGAAAAGTTAATGAAAGATGGATTCCGGACTTCATGAGTCTGGATCCTTTGAGGTAACTCAAAATTTTTAGTTTGGGTCCAACCAACCGATCAAAATCCAGACCAATTCATGCCAAAGCAAATTGGATGGTCTGGATTCAAACTCAATATTTGTGTGTGTCCGTTTCAAGATTTGTATAAATCTAGTGCACACAGATTTTAAAGCGGATCGAACGGTAGCGGAGCTCATTGGACACAAAATATGAGTCTAATGAGCATCAGACACATCTCTTTCGAATATGTATCCCCTTGGTATTGTACCCCCATTGTAGGAAAATAATGGTCTAAATTTAATTCTAGCCAAACCAAAGGAAATTCGGGGCAAATTGTACATATTGGAATCCGTTTTGAGATTTGTATCTGAGTTATAGAATGGTCTGGATTTAGTAATTAATAGTACCTGATATCTGGGGAGATACAAATTCATCTCTTTTTTTTTTTTTTTTTTGATCTCTTTACCAATAGTTAAAAGGTGAGTTTGACTCCCAAAATTTGGGGTCAAACGTTCAAATCGGAGTTTTCTATCAGAAGTTCTGTTTGTTAAAAGTATGGGTGTATTAATATTTCTACCAGAATGTTCTGTTTGTTAATTCCAACAGCAGTGCATCAATGTATCATTGTAAAATATGATTTTGATGCGACTGTTTTATGCCCTCTACCGATTATGCCTCAGAATTAACCATTTAAAAAATAATAATAATAATTGATTCTACACAGATTCAAAACCAATATGCGCATAATCTTGGATTTTGTGCATATTCAATATGTCTGGATGGTAGATTTGAAATTTAAAAAAAACGCTGATAAGGTCAGAATTTTAAATTATTAAGATGGTAACTAAAAGAATTTCGGGCTTGACCCAGCCCATAAAGGCTTATCTCTGCTGTAACGGAAGGCAAATTCTGATTCTATAGTTGACCCAGCCCATAAAGACATGTAACTACTGGATCGTTACATGAGTTGACCCAGACTTTAAATGGGCTCAATTCTTTTATCCATGATCTAAACCCAGAAAGTATAAACTGGCTTATTAATTATGGGTTGCCTAGGTACAAAAAAAATACATTATATAATTTTTTGTACTTAAAATATATTCTAATTTCCAACTCCTTTGGCATGTTCTTTGCTTGAGTTAACGGTCTATATGTTCCAAAATTTCTATCCTTCGAGAAGCTCGAAGCACATGCACTTCTGGCTTTCTATTTGCCCCTCTAGATATATGTGTCCACTATTAATTTTATATATATAGGCAGAGGCCAATTACAGTTCTACATCGATTTATTTTAAGTTGATTTGGAATGCAAAATGTACCACCTACAGTGAGGCTGCTTGAGTATTTCTCCTAAATGATAAGATTCTGGCAAGATTTTGTAAAGAATGCACATCAACATGTCTTTTCCTCAAATAAACAAGGTTTTACTATATCAGCAGTATTCAGTATTGGCATGAATTAGTTAGTTTAAACTTCTTAATTATTTGTTTATCATAATTCAGTACCTTCCAAGTTCTTCGTACATGACAGGATTGAAATGATTCATTTGCGGTCCAATACTACACATTACAACCATAAACACATCAACTTACAAGTTAATGGAAATAATCTAGCTCAGGGGTACTGCCAATTATAACAATAGTAAGAGGCTAAATTGGAGGTACCACCGGTTAACAATCAAATGAAAAGAATGAATGAAATTGACACGATTACGGACCTACAACACAAAGGTGATGCAAGGATTGAAGAAAGACAACAGAGGATGCGCCTACTAGAAAGTGTCACGGCACGTCAATTTGGGCAAAACTTGCTGATCGATCTAGATCACCCAATCACAATTTGGAGAAATAAAAATCAAAAGAAAATAAAAGATGCTGAGAACTAGAGAGGAAATGTAGAGAGAAGTACCTAAGGGAGAGGATGCCTGTCTTCATCGCTGCGAGAGGGTCTGAAAGAGGCAAGTCTGAGAGCAGCTGGGAGGAGAGCTTCTCGTGCATGCCGGTAGCTAGAAAAGAGAGGCGGAGACTTGGCCAAGGCGGGGTGCGGAGAGAGGTGGCGCTTGAGCAAAGGCGGAGAGGCGGAGATGCAGAAGGGTTAGGGTCTGGTGCACGTTTGGAGGAGAAATTTGGTATGGACGGGAGTTAATTTAAGTCTGGCGCAAGCAGAGATCATTTGGTCTAGGCAATGCCGGCGTTTGCTTTCGCCAACCTACATACCTATAGCATCTGGTGGTGTTTTACTCAGCGTCGACCATTCAGTGTTGTTTAGCGCCGGGATATCTATGTTTTCTTGTTGTGTAGGGTGTTCCTATGTTCATCAAACTTCTTTGTAAACTTAACTTTAAAATTTATCAGAATGGCTTTAAATGACGAATCTGAGTTGTTTAAACCCGTATATCTTATGAGTGATGAATCTATATATTAAAAATTTTAATTTTCAAATTAATTTTATATAGAGTCAAGTGGTTAAAAAATGTTTAAAAAATAAATACATTAAAATTAATTTATAAACCTTCTAATTTTGGCCGTTTGACTATATAATAAATTAATTCAAAAGTTTAAAATTTTTACATGTAAATGTATCACTAAAAGATAGACAGGTTTCAATAGTTCAGATTCATCATTTGAAGCTATTCCGATCGTTACATGAATTGACTTAGAGTTTAAATGGGCTCAATTCTTTTATCCATGATCTAAACCCGGAATGTATAAACTGGCCCATTAATTATGGGTTACCTGCATGGCTACAATACAAAAGACATTATATAATCTTTGTATTTAAAATATATTCCACTTTCAAACTCCTTTGACATGTTCTTTGCTTGAGTCACCAGTCTACATGCATGCTATATTTTACAAAATTTCTATCCTTCGAGAAGCGCGATGCACATGCACTTCTGCCTTTTTTTATGAATAATTATACACAACCTTCCATTTCCATCCCCCTTCATCCCGCAGCCTCCAAAAAAAAAAGTCACTAACTAATCTATTTTTTTTTGTCTTTTAGTCGAGAGTATATGGAGGACAACATTTTTTGCTGTTCGACACCAATAGTTAATACTACAATGAACAAAGTTAAATACTAGATCGATGAACGATAAATACACTAAAGACTGAAGTTAAATACTGATATTCTTAAAGTTAAATACTAGTGTGTATAAAGTTAAATACTAAGATATAGGATACTAAATAGAATCCATACAATTTATTTATAATTTTAGAGATTTATAATTTTAGAGATTAATATTTTTGACTTTAAAGATAAATACTAACATTCATAATGTTAAATACTAACATTCTTAAAGTTAAATACTAATGTGCGAGATGCGGGGACGATACCAAATTAGTTTGTCATTTTTGCGGAGACAGATTGTATCGCTGTTGGACGCGGACGGTTAAATACTCCAATGAATAGAATTAAATATTTGTTCGATGCACTATTAATACACTAAAGATTGAAGTTAAATACTGCAGGAAATTTAAACCATCAAATGTCGGAATCTAATTTTTTTTGTCATTTAGTGCGGGGATGCGGGGACAAATATGTTAAATTTTTGTCGAAACAGATATTATTTCGCTGTTGGGCAGACAGTTAATACTCCAATTAATAAAGTTAAATACTTGTTCGATGCACTGTAAATACATTACATATAGATGTTAAATACTATGCGGAACCAGTTTTTTTTTGTCTTTTAGTGCGGGAATAGAGAGAAGATGGGGTGCGGAGACAGTTATTTGGGTCCTTTTTTTATTTGCGCCTCTCGATAATGTGTGTCCACTATTAATTATATATTCAGTCAGAGGTCAATTATGGAGACAGACTTAATATTTAATTGAAGTCATTAATTAAAGTTACCCAATATTATATGTGAACTTTATTACCTTTTCCTTTTAGTACATGACTTCTCAGGCAATTTCACTTGTTTTGTCGAGGACATGTTTATATATATACAATTAAAACAAATAATGAAGAGTTTCTTTTTCATAAATAAGGATATAACATTGGAAATTTATCATCAAGGAGAGCAGAGATATATTGGCATAAATTAATAGAAGTTCAGTTAAAAATATAGATAATAATATATAAGCTTAATAAGATATCTTTATTATATATAAAGCATATTTATATGAGCAGAACTAGGTATTCTTAAGGTCACCATATAATTGGTGAGCTTAACTTAAAAGACTATCAAAATGATTTGAAACAATGAATTCAAATTATTAAAACTGATCTACTCACGAGTTATACATTTTATATGTCAAATTTGTATAATTTTAACTTAATTTATAAGTATAAAGTCAAGTAATTACAAAAAAAACCTTTATAAGTTAAATTTAATATGTTATTTTTTCATCATTTTTTACTGCTTGACTTTATACTAAATTAATTCGAAAATCTATATATTTGATTTTAAAGTTTAGCTCACTAAAAGTTTTAGTGAACTTAAGAACACAATAGTGCCACTTTATTTATTGTTTCAATTATGAAATATTACAATCATACGCAGTTCGATATTATTAAACTGTGTACAAATATTTGTGACTTATGGTCAAGATTCAAAACATTCACTGTGTTTGTATGTTAGAGTTATTTTATTTTCACATCCTCCCATTACACGATGTTCTTTGCTTGAGTCAACGTTCAATCTACATGCTATATTTTACAAATTTCTATCCTTCGAGAAGCGTGATGCACATGGACTTCTGCCTTTTTTTTATTTGCACCTCTAGATATCCGTACCCACTATTAATTATATATATAGTCAGAGGCCAATTATGGAGACAGGCCTATCTAATTGAGTCATTAATTAATGTCATATGTCAACTTTATTGTTCGCACTATAACATATAATAGGCGTGTTCAAAGAAATTGCTTGGAAAATAACACTTTGTTAGATACCTTTTCCTTCGGAGTCAATGACGAGTCATATGCGTTGAATAGGGGTCAATTAATTGACCTTCATTAATTTTCAAAAATTTGTATTTCTATATGATTTTTCATATAGTTTAGAATAATATTCTACGGATACTGGATACTGTAAAATTGATCTCCATTCAGCATGAAAAAATTTATATAATTGATCTCCAATCTGTATTTGACTTCATAACTTGAAAGTCTGAATTCACCCCTTGGAGTACATGACTTCTCAGGCAAAAAGCAATAAATTGCTATTCCACATGTGTTGTCGAGGTCATGTTGATATATTGACAATTAAAACACATATTGAAGGGTTTCTTTTTTCATAAATAAGGATAACATCGGAAATTTATCTTCAAGGGGAGCAGAGATATTTTGGCATATATATTAATAGAAGTTCATCAGTTAAAAATATAGATAACAAATAGATAAATTTAATAAGATATGTTTATTATGAAACATATATATTTATTGGAGTATAGGCCTAGGGTGTTCTTAAGTTCAACAAATGATTGGTGAGGTTAATTAAAAATACTTTCAAAATGACTTCAAACAATGAATCTAAACTGTTAAAACTGATCTATTCACGAGTGATGTGTTTATATGTCAAATTTATAAATTTGTGACTTAATTTATAAGTATAAAGTTAAGCAATTAAAAAAAAGCTTTATAAGTTAATTTAGTACGTTCGTTTTTCATCATTTTTTTACCATTTGATTTTGTACTAAATTTAATTCCAAAATTTATAAGTTTGATATGTAAATATATAACTCGTAAAGTAGATAGGTTTTAACTTTTTAAATTTGTCATTTGAAGTCTATACAGTTAATTTTGAAGTTAAGTTCACTAACAAAAGATTTTTGTGAGCTTAAGAATAAACAGTTGTACTCTATTTATTGTTTCAATAAAGCGAATTATTATTTAATGATGGTAATCAACTATAGAAAAAAAAAATATTTGTTAACTTGCATCGATCGTAGGAACCGTTCCTTCTATCTATGTCAATTGCACATGCAGACATATATATTCACGTGGAATTTTAAAATAGCTATATTTGGAAAGTAGGTTTAAAATGTGCTTAAAGTTGAAACAGCCGATAATAACTGCTCAATATGATCTTCATATTAAAATTTGGATACCAAATTTTATATTTTTTTAAAAAGATTTTGATATTTTTTAATATAAATATAAAATCGCTATTATTAGAATATTCTGAACCATTTAGAAATATTGATTTTGTACCTCTCTAAACAATTAGTAAAAAAATTATAAATTGTGTTATCCAGGCACATTTTAGTATGAATATCATGTTGAGCAGATGATCAATTATTTAGATTTTAAAAATAAAAATAAAAATATCAAAACATGATGGGTACAAAACTAATAGAGTATTTTAACCCTACTCATATTTTAATCTTTTTCATGCTATGCGGTGACACTACCATTGAAACGGCAGATACCTAATGTGGACTTGTCTTTTTTTTCTCTCTTTTTTGATGGGATACAATGTGGACAACAAGACTATAAACTAAACAGTTGGAAACATATATAAACAATATATAAATTTATGTGTAATAAAACATGTGAATATATATATATATATATATATATATATATATATATATATATATATATATATATATATAACATGCGCTTACGAAAGTTTATTTAGGAGAAAAGTTGAAAACTTATAAACATAAATTTTCATAAGCTGATAAAGTTATATATTATTAAATATATATACAAATAATATGACAACATTGTTTAATATTAACGTTTTTCATTCATCTGATAAAATAATAAAATGTTTTCAAATATTATAGAACTCGGTCATCTAAAAGATTTTGATATAAAGATCAAATTTAATGATATATAAACCTATTGCACCCTGAAGCCCTGTGCAATACATTGAACCGTACGTTCATAGCCAAACTCTCAAAATATAATATTTCGTGTTTAATTTTCAATTTGTATTATTCATTAAAAAAATCAGAGTTAATATACATATAATTGGCTAATACCAAGAAGAAAAAAACAAATTGATCAAAATCTAATATTCATGTGTGATTTGAAAATTTTAACTCCAATTTCTTACTAAAAAAATTGCTATTATATATTTTGTCTGAATCAGATTTTATTATCTTGACTACAATGACTCCAAAATTATTAGTGGGAGCAAAGAAAATATGTGTAGTCTTTTTTTAATTGTATTTGTGGATCTCAAAATTTAGTTTATTGAAAGTAAGTTTCGGAGAACCTTCCTAACTACTCCTTAGGACTTAGGTCAACTAATAGGTCACTTAATTAGTTGTCACTGCAGTTATATAACACTGGTCTTTTACCACTTTCTAGCCATTCAATTTCAATCAATCCTTCACAAAAAAGGCACAACCATCAAAGAAACTCTCCCTTCCATTCCATCAAAATGTCTCAAGAAGCACCACACAACAGTAACCCAACTGGGCGAGTCAATCCGTACCACCAATCGACACCGCCTTCGCCACCAGAAGTTATGAAGAATAATGAAACCCACCAACCAACACCCACAGGACCTCAAACCAAAAAAGAAGCCCATGACTCAGACAATATGGAGATGTTTAAACATATTCAGGGATATATTATGGTAGTTGCAGTTCTAGCAGCTGGGGCCACCTACCAGGCCGGTCTGAGCCCACCTGGCGGCTTATGGCAAACGAACGATGAACACGGCCACATAGCAGGCACACCAGTGCTCCGAGAAACATTTTCACGCCGCTACACAGCATTCTTTTATTGTAACTCAACGGCTTTCATCATGTCCCTTGTCATAATCATTATGTTGATGCACCATCGGTTCTACACTCACCCGGGGATGATTAAAGCGTTGAAGATCACAATGATGCTCGATATGTTTGGGTTCATGGGGGCTTATGCAGCAGGGAGTTGCCGCGAGTTGTCGTCATCAATCTATTTGTTTATAATGATGGGTGGGGTGTTCATCTATATCATCTGGTTCGCGCAGCACTATGGAATGATGCGTGATCGCGCAAAAAAGGTACCGGTTCTACGGAAATGTATGGATTGTATGAAGCCTACTTCTGCCAAGGCAGAGCCTTAATTTCTCTTTTTTTTCAAATTTGAATTTTCATTTCTTTTCCCATAGGCAGCCCGGGAGAGTTGAATCCTTCTTTGATTTATGTATCGATTAAATTTCTTGTCTTAATCAAATTGAATGCTCATAAAATAGGAACTCTGTCAAAGTTTACTGGAATGAACTTCAATTCTGAACTCATATCGCAGAAAACAAAACGAAAAATCCATCCACTTTTACTGTCATTGTTATTAAATTTTCTTATAAATTTATTTTAATACCAAATACATTATACAATGTACCTCGTTGATTTTTTTTGCAATAGAGTTTGCTCCTGAGCGTTACAAATAATATCGACCGAGGAGCATTTGTCGCAGGTTCATTTTTAGTGTATTGCTAGTACAGAAATGACAGTATTCTAACAGTCAAAAATGGTTCTACTATCAGATTCTCTACCGTTAGAGACTAACACCATAGAAGAAACTGAAATGTCTTCTAACAGTTCCATTCCAATAGAAGAATCACTATCTTCTATCGATACATAATACATTTCCAAAAGAAGAACTACCCTTCTTCTATCAGTAATAATACTATGAACTGATAGAAGATGACCCCTTCTTCTATCCATACATCCAACATTACCGATAGAAGAAGTCTATTTTTTTAACATAATTTCATTTATATATTGTCCAGACTCCTTTATTTGCTAACCATAAGAATCAAAGACATGCATACTAAATGACATTTTGATAATTAGACAGGGTGCGTTGTGAAAATTAAAGACCTCGAGTGAAGAGATACGAAAAGTTTCTATATTTTAACGGTTCAAAACACAACCAACAGAACAAGTTTGTCTGGCTTATATAGATACTAATATATGAACCGATATGAGAACATCAAAATAGTATTATACCAATTAGAATAACAGTACTGCTATAATAAGCTTAATCTATCCTAACAATACACTATCAGTTATCACAGATCGATAGAAGAAAGAGGTGTCCTCTCATTTTGGTTTCTGAGGACGCAACCGATAGAATAATATTTCAACTTATTTATTAACTTACCACAACACATTTGGTCTATCGGCTTCAGTCCTAGATCGGTTTAAATCATTATAGAGAAGGGGAAAAAAATTTATGCCACTCCAAAACATGGAATTTAGGAATTTGCCACCCCAAAACCTTAAATTAGCTAATTGCCACTCCAAAACTATTACATTTAGCTAATTACCACAATTATACATATAATTAAGATATTTGATTAAAAAATATCTGAAAATTCAATAAAATTTAATACTGATCAAAATACCCCTCAAATGTTAACAGTTCAATAGGTTAATTTGAATCGGAGATCTTGTAGTTTCTTCCCAAACCTAATTCCTCCCGTCCTCCGCCCGCATGTTCCCAAACCTAATCAGAGATCTTGTAGTTTCTCGCTAGTTGGAAACCTCATCAGAGTAGTGAGATTAAAGCCTGATGATGGAAGCCTTGCAATTGAAGCACCTGATGTTGGCGTATCTCCTTTCTCCTTTACAAAGCTAGTTGGCGTATATCCCTTCTCTATGAATTGCTTGTTGATGAATGAATCAATCAATCAATTAAAGCCTACTGAACTACTATACTGAGGTATATCTCAAGGAATGAGGACAGCAGCACCAGTACGGGGAAGCAATCAGAACCATATGGTTGTACCTGTCAGTGTCCCAATTAGTAAATTTGAAATCCTAATTGATGGGTATTGGGATATGCACAATAAGGCAGGTACGGGGGTTATAATATTGAATGCAACAGGTGAAGAAGTCACAACGCAGGGGATCCTTTCAAGTCAGCAACCCATTAGAGGAAGAAGCACAAGCACTGCTAAACACTCTTGAACATGTACTGGCACGAGAAGAAGGACAGTATGTTGTGTATTCAGATTGTAAAATTCTGGTAGAGGCAGTCCACAAGAGAAGACTAGAGGGGTTATCGTATTTGAAGGCAGCGGAGAGGGTAGCTCAATGTGTCATGAGATAGGAAGGAGTTAGCGGGGAGAGTTCAGCTAAAACAAGTTCCGAGAGCTAACCTTTACCAGTCACATCTCTTGGCAAATTGGGCGAGGAAAAAGCAAGGGGTATTTACTGGTCCGCCAAGCGCAACATTTATGGAAGAATTACAACTTACACCAACATCCCTTCACTCACTGTTCCAATTCAAGGAGGAGGTTTGAAGTGAACGAGAAAATGTGCGATGCGAAGTGCAGTCTGCATGCTATATCTCACTTCTGGCATGTCACTGCTTTTACCTTAGAGGCGCCTCAAAATCACTGATTCAAGAAGATGGCTCTCCATCTTATGTAATTTAAACAAGACTGGAGACCTCTTAAATCCAACTGAAGGGTAAATTTGGAATTACTAAAATACGATGGATTATACACTACTTTTCAGAAATTTTTTTATCAAATATCTTAATTATATATATAATTATGGCAATTAACTAAATATAATGGTTTTGGAGTGGCAATTAGCTAATTTAAGATTTTAGGGTGGCAAATTCTTAAATTTCATGTTTTGGAGTGGCATAAAAAAAATTCCCTAGAGAGAATGGGTGTTAGGAGATCCCACTTCGGTAGTATTGGATGCTAGTACATAACAATCGATCATATCTAGACAATCATTAATGAAATTGTAAAATAAAAAAAAAACAATTTAAAGTTGTAAATTCTTGTTTCATCATTTTGATAATTAGGTATATGCTAATATTAGTTTAAACAACATTTTTTGTTGTCATCCATCAAGACATTAATTGCTAATTCCAAACCATTGGGTTTTCAAGTAGCTTTATAATTATTAAATAAATCACCAAATGAAAATATATATGTTCTATTTAAAACGCAAGGAAAAACAGTAATATTAGTAATTTGAATAATACGTTCAAAAAAGTAGTAATTGGATGTGTCAGGAAAGAGGTGTATACTATGTAATAAATTTAAATAAATTACAAAATTAGCATATGAAATCATATTGATACTTTGTAGAAGCATGGAGAGGCAATGGCACATTTGTACATGTCTTAATTTTCTTTCTAAAATTAATTAGTTGACAGCTATTTCAAATAAAATCTAGCCAAAATTGGCCAAATAGTACATGCGACTGTGAGAAAATCACGCAGAAATCAACAGTCTGTCCATAGGTTGATTCTATATAAATACAGTCTCTAGGGGATGCATTCATGATTCATCCTCCACAAAAACTTCTCCTCCATAACAAAGCTCCTCTTGTGTGTGTGTGTATATATCTATATATATAAATAAATAAATAAAAATATAAAGTAGGCAGTGAATGATAGATACCCCAACAATGGCTTCTTCAATGTATTTTAAGATAGCTCTTATTAGTTGTTGCTTGATCGTGGCAACAGCTGGTGATAAAAAAAAGGCTGCACCAACACCAGCCGGTGATAAAAAAGCCGCACCAACACCAGCCGGTGATAAAAAAGCCGCACCAGCACCAGCCGCCGGTGACCCAAGTGCTGCGGAAAATGCAACAAGTGGCGCCTCAGCTGCCTCTGGTGGCTCGGGTGTCTTTGATGTCACCAAGTACTCTGCATCGACTAGTGCAAGTGCGACTGCAAATAGCAAGGTAATTGTTAGGATCATTTATATTAATTGTCTCACCATTATAAAAAGAAATTAAATATCAAATTAAGCATATATATATCTATAAAAGAAATCGATCGTCTTTTATCTTTTAAACTCATACGTACATAACTTGGTTTCATATTTTTGTAGGCCTTCACGGATGCATTTAAAGCAGCGTGCGCATTCAAAGGCCAACCAACTGTTTCGATACCAGCAGGCACCTATCAGCTCGGTCCGGTTGTTTTTGAGGGTCCATGCATTGGATCTCATATTACATTCGACATCAAAGGAACGCTAGTTGCTATACCAGACAGCGGTGCCTTTCCGGGTCCTGCTTGGCTTGAGTTTGATTCTCTCCATGAGTTGGTTGTGCAAGGAGGAGGCATCATTGATGGCCAAGGAAAGTCGGCATGGACACAAGGCGGCAAAGATAAAGCAATTGTAAGTCTTGTTGATTATCTCATTAGTTACATATACTGTACATTTTATAAAGATATTATTTATGCTCAATCAATATATATTGGATCAAAATTTACATGCAGAATATGAGGTTCATGAAGTGTAACAATGGAAAAATCACCGGCATCACATCGAAGGACAGCAAATTCTTCCATTTTGCTCTCCACAACAGCCAAGGTCTCATTTTCGACAACGTCAAGGTGGTGGCACCATGGGACAGCAAAAACACAGACGGTATCCATATGAGTATGTCGAGTAATATTACCCTTAATGCCATGGATATCGGCACAGGAGATGATTGCATCTCTATTGGCCAAGGCACAAACAACGTTCAAATAACAGGTTGTAAGTGTGGTCCTGGACATGGTATCAGGTAATTTATTTGGTCATTGAGTGAGGCTATGGAACTTTGCATAGCGCATATTGGTCTGTACTATGGATCAATATCTTTCTTTTCAAAAGTTCAAGCAATTGATCTGAACCATACAACATAATCTCTATGTGAAAATGCACTTGCATACTAAATTTTTCTTTTTCTAAAACTTTTTACTATTTTTTTAGGTAGGTTGAATATCACTACTTTTGAATGGTCTAAAATTTTTAGATCGAGTGATTCTACCTATCTCAAAAAAATTGTATTGAATATTAAATTTGATCAACAAGAACATTTTCTTATGAAGATCGTGTTCAACGATAGGGATCGATTGTTTCAATTTTGATAATGGAGATATAGATCTATAGGACGGACTAATCCGTACTATAGAAAGTATCATTGCCTTACTCTTGGTCATTTCTTTCCCACTTTGTTTTTTTAACATACATAATGCTTAATTTCTACAAATCTTAATCAATATACAGAAAATGATTCGATGATAAATTAGTAAAACTAATTAATCAATCACAACATTATTTTGGTTGAGCAGCATTGGAAGCTTGGGGAAAGTACCAAATGAAGAGAACGTCGGAAACATTCACGTCAAGAGCTGCACCGTTCAGCACACATCCAATGGGGTTAGGATCAAGACATGGCCCGGGGCACCACCAAGCGAGGCTTTCGGCATAACTTTTGAGGATATTACCATGACCAATGTCTCCAACCCGATCATCATTGACCAATTGTATTGTCCGGATGGCGAGTGCTCCAACAAAAACGTAACTATTTTCTCTAACTTTTACATAACACTTGACTTACAAGCAGAGACGCATGCACATTCTACATATGAGAGTCAATTGACCCCCACTCTTTTTCAAAAGTTTTGTGCTTATACATGATTTCTATATAGTTTAGAGTAAAATGTTCTATAACTTAAAAGTCCGTCTCCGATCCGGTTATAAGCAATCTCTTAGGCGCCTCAAATAATTTTTTATTGTCAATTTTGATATTGTGCAGCCATCTAATGTGAAGATACGTGACATCACCTTTTCTGGCGTCAAAGGAACCTCGAACACTGAGGTTGCGGTGAAGTTAGCTTGCAGCGCGAAGGTGCCATGCACAAATGTCATTTTACAGGACATCGCTCTACAGCCTACCGGAACTGGTTGTTCCAAAGTAAGCTCTCTTTGCACCAATGTTCAAGGAGGCGTCAAGGGAACTATAAAACCGGATCCATGCCTTGGTGCGGGTGCCGCAAGCAGCGGTGGAAATGCAACGGCCTCGGCTCCATCTGCTTCTGCACCGGCAAAAAAAGGCGATAAAAAAGCTTCCTCTTAATTAATGATCACATATTTTCTAAAACGAGTTATACATTTATTATGTCTCCACGAGATAACTAAATAAAAACATGAGGATATCAATTCTTGATATTAATTCTTTATACTTGTACTTGTTTCAATTGGTAGCTAAATAATGTTTTTATTTTATTTTATTACATTATTAATATATAGTATTTCCTTCTTATTGGTGCCTTTTTGACGCCTTTCTATGGATTTATCTTTATCTCTGTACCGGGTTTAGAGTTTCCTAAACACAAAAACAGGGCATGCATAGACGCAACAAAATATACATAGACAAATAACTTTGGTTAACCATTTATACTGAAGAGAAAAGGTGATATAACGGATCGACAAGCTAGCTAATTACAAGCTAATTAAAATAAAAGACTAAATTGAATTCAATTTAATAGTTAGAGAGAGTTGATTGTATTAAAAAGAAAATTAGGGTAGTAAGACATCAGAAAAAATTTAGTCCGATATATGCTCACTTGGACCGTTCGATCTGTATCAAGATTAATTCATGTGTTTCATTTTGATGAGAATAAATTGTCTGCATGAACTTTAAAATGTAGTTTACTAGCTTATTTGAAAAACAATTCAAAAGTTTACTATTATTATAGATTGAATCGAATTCGATTTGATGACCATCAAAATGTGTCTGGTTCCCCTAGCCCATGTTTAGCTGTGGCATAAATAATGGAATACGTGCTTTATTCTGCACTTAATTATACTGTCAAACATGAATAAAGATTGATGGAATAACATGGAATAAAAAATAACTTATGCCGTAATAAGTTAACGCACCTAGATAGATGGATTAACTTGTTTCACGTTGTTAAAATCATTATCTTTAATTATCGTCATCATCGTCATTATTTATTTATTTATTATTATTATCCTTATTATTATTATTACAATTATTATTATAATAATATTAATTACTATTGTTATTATTATTAGAATTATTATTACAATTACTATTATTACTATTATTATTATAATAATTATTATTATTATTGTTGTTATTATTATAATTATTATTACAGTTACTACTACTATATTTGTTGTTGTTCTTGTTTTTCTTCTAAATTGAAGTTGCCTAATGTTCCTGACATTAATTGCTGCATGAGATATTATTTGAAATTATATTAAGAACGCATTGTTAAAACAAAACATGGTAAAAAATATATATATATATCTGTAATGTGATCTATTTTGTTGCTTGATTTATGTATTCCATCTATAGTTTAGTATGTTGTGTTCTAAATTATATAATATTACTTTTTAAATTCTAAAAACCTTCAGTCCTAATTCTTTTGTGTCTATACATTAATATGCCACCTTTATTTATTTTTTTATCATGTAAGAACGAACTTAGTTACTGTGCACCACTAAACTAAAATTTAAATATTTTTTTAATTTCAAAACTAGAGATTGCAACTTATTTCATTGTAACTTTTAACCAACAACCAAACAAAAATATCTTGTGTAATTTTATCTTGAAATAAATAATTTATTTTATCATAATTTTAACCCACAATCATGAAAATAAATCTACTGTTATTTCTATTTCAAACCATTCAAAATTTTCCGCACACAAATTTTAAAGAAATTATTTTTTATATGTGAATCTCGACAAGAGTCAATGGTTGAAATCGGAATAACAGAATCATGTTATCCCTTTGAAATAATAGCATATTTATTTTCCATAACCATGGGCTTAAGGTCCTGTTTAGCTACTTTCCGAATTTTACTGTTTATGTGGGAAAAAAAAATTCACTCAGACTGAATTTTTTTTTTCCCACGTGAACAGTAAAAATCAATTCAAAATTTTTTTGTTCCGGTAACCATTCTCTTACCTAATGTGCAGCCAAAGAGGACCTAAAAGAATAGTTGAGAAGCTTATAATAACAAACTTGATTGTTTGTGATGGTATTGGCATTGTTCTCCCAGCTACGTTTATTGGGCCATTTTCAATTGTGGGTTGATTAATTCCTTTTTCTCCCAAAACCCGGCCCATTTAACAGCATGGGTTGGTGATGTTCAACATATAACACAACACAAACACAAGAGAATGGCACATCACCTCAGTCCTCAGCTCAGTCAATTCACCGAATTCACCCGTCATTTCTATCACTGCAGCGTGGGACCCCATAACCCCCATAACCCCATCCCCAGTAGTAACGTAAATCTGACAACTTGCATGGCCTCCTGACTACTCCGACTCGCATCTGCCAGCTCCCCATCATTTAGAAGGGAGAGGGGGGTGTCCGATGCCTATCGGATCAAACTCGGTTCGATTGGTGGTTCCTACCGTCCGATCCACTTCAAGATCTGTGGGCACTGATATTAAAGCAAATAGTACGGATATTAAAGTGATTCACACAGATCTTGAAGTTGATCGGATGATAGGAACCACCCATCAAATGAGGCTGTATATATCACCTAAGGGATTTTAAATTTTGAGTATCAATCCGGACCGTCCAATCTGATTTTGCACGGATATTAAAGTAGCACTGTGCATTTCATCTCAAGCTAAATTATCTTGAATTATGATCAGATAGTGCAAATTCAAACTCAAAATTTGAATTACTTCAGGTTTCGACCCTCCATCGTTTTACGGATTTGGTTTTTTTTATTTATTTATAGTACTGCTACGTTATTTTCGATTATGATTGATTATTTTCGATTATTATTTCGCTAATTTAGAGTGTCACTGGACAAAAAAATATATTTATAGAAACTAATACATGATGTTATAATGATTGCTTTTAGATATTGATCGATGGATCGATGGAATCGTAAAAGAAATCGGATTCAGACAATGAATCTGAAAAAAAATATATATATATATTCGGGTCTAATATTTGAATTATTCAGGTAACGTTGTAGCTTGTAATAAATATAATGGATCTGAATAAAAAAGTTTCTGTTTCAAAGAAAGGAGCCGAATTTTTTTACGGTTCTGAATATAAAATTTGAAACCAACTAGACTCATTTTAATATGATATATTATTTTATATTAATGTTTATAAATAAAAAAATTTCTCATAACTTAAAAGTCCAAAAGGAATTTAATTACCCAAGTTTCACATGTTATTCTTTGTACATTTGAATGTAGCAAAATTATTTCTTTACTTACTAGCAAACAAATATATATAGCATGTTTCATGTTCCATTGTACATAATATATCATATTTTTACTTACTAGCAAACAAATAATTATTTTTTTTTTGTATATTATTTGTCCCTACCAGGTGTGGATAGACACAGGTATTAATTATTGTGTAAAAAGAATCCAGGTTTTGTGCTACTTTCTTGTTGTTGCAGAGATATATTTTAAATTTTTGGAGCCCATACTAACATACAAATACTTACAACTAAATTTATAATAATAATATATTACATATTATAATAAAGAGTTTAATATTAATTGTTCAGAGAGGAGTCCGTTACCCATTGCTACCGCAGCGTTCTATATATGTAGCCACATTTAAGGAATGGGCAATTGCTCTCTATTTCTTTTGTCAATTTTTTGTATTTGTGTATCATTGTCTATATATTATATATAATTTAGAATAAAATATTATTGGTAGTATAAAATTAATCTTTGTTTACATAAAAAAAAAATTATATAATTCATCATGTTAATTTATATTTGACTCTCTATTTCTTTTGTAATTTTTTGTATTTGTGTTTCATTGTCTCTATATAATTTAGAATACGTAAATATTATTGGGTTAAACTTAATCTTTTGTTCACACAAGAATCCTATATAAGTGGCATCAAGTTATATCTAATATTTAAATATTAAAATCTTTTCCGGATCAACGTGTTCTAATATTTAATTCGTATTTTTTTGAAAATCTTCACAAAAGTCTGCGAGTCCACACGTGGAATCCGAGCTCGAGACCTGGGAGTAATCAATTATATCTAATATTTAAATATCAAAATCTTTTCTGGATCAACGTGTCAGTAACTTTAAGAGCAAGAATTTTCTACTCACAGAGAATGACAAATTGCTGAACCGAGATGAGTCCGAATAAGCATCTCATTTCACCCGATCCATTTATTTTCATTTCTTCATGTTTATTCATTGTGCAGTTAATCAAGTGTGTCTGGATCCTCTAAATTAAAGTAACTCAAATTTTGAATTTAGATCCTGACCGTTCAACGCGAACGACATAATTCGTGTTAATCTGGTTCAAATTCAAAATATTCATGCAGATTCTGATAATTCAAAATAATTCGTCCAGAGTCAAACCAAATTTTGAGTAAATTTTGAGATTGGAACTCATTTTAGAAAAATAAAATAAAATTGAACTCACTAAAGACTTGAATCAATCGGTTATTGGAACTATTTTTATACAAATTTTATCTTAACCTACATCCAAAAATAGTAGCCGTTAATTAAGGCCTTAAGGGGCAGAAATTATCAAAATCGCCAATAATAAATTAAATTGAGTACCACAATCTTCAATCTCTATATTTTTTTTAAATGTAAATTATTTTTTTATTTCTACCCATAAATTTAATTTATGAAAATATTTTTTTCAAATAAAAATGAAATATTAATAATTGTAGGTTCTTAATTAATAAAAAAAATGGTTGTAGGTTCAAAACTCCGCCGTAGATCCCTTATAGATATTTTAAATTGGAATTGTTGACTTTAACTTTCTTTTGAAAATAAAAATAAAATAAGAAGTTTTCATTCTTACATTTAAATTTTATCCATAAATTAAATTCGTCGCCTTTCTAGCTTTCCAATAAGCTGTGCAATTTATACACAAAAATAGTCGCTTTATATATTATATGACATGATAATTAATTCAGATGTATATATATATATATGGTCCAAAAGTTGCATTACTAGGATCACACATTATACATGCCAAGAAATAAATGAACAACGGCTAATTTGTATATATACACACACAACGATCTAAATTACAAAATTACATTTAATTTCCTTTTTTGTTCTTTTTTTGCAAAGAGAACCCCGTTGTATCTTTAATTGCAAAATTAACCGAGAGCTATTTGGATCCGATGGGTTCTGTAACCGTCCGGTCCACTTTAAGATATGTGCGCATTTGTTTTAATTATCGTGCGCACATATTTTAAAGCAGATCGGACGCTTATGGAGCCCATTGGATCCAAATTTAAGTCGATGGGCATCGGACCCAAACTGCCCTCAAATTAACCAAGGCTGATGCAATACGAGTAAATAAGTTGCCTCAATTTTAAATAATCCATGTACAACTTTTCCTTGTTCCATTATTTGGATCGTAAGGACTTTATTTGGAATAAAAAAAAAGGTAATTTAATTGAGCAATTATTGGTAATGGTTCTTTTAGTTTGATCTTAAATTCGTCAAATATTTTTAAATTAATTTTGTTTTCATGACATGAGAACTTAACAATGAACATTAATTATTCTATGATAGCGAAAGAATATTTACATGATGGAAGTTAGCTAAGTTTATGTAAAAAAAATGATGGAACTAACTCGCATGCTAAGAATGTAACATGCTCATTATTTATTATTTTTCATGATAAGGAATAATATCATGCATGTGATCTCATTTTTAAATATTGTAATTAGATCTAGATGACTTGAGACTAATGACTAATTAATTATTTTGAATGAATTTAAGAATTAATATTTAAAATTGTCTAGACGGCAAAATTATGGTCCATTTTTTTCCCCTCTTTTTGGCTATTTTTCTTTAAAATTGGCAAAATAAAATTAGTAGTTAAAAGTATTAAAATTTAATTCACAAAAATGAAATAAAATTTTGAGCTTTTTTTTTTGGGAGAAAGTGGGGATAAACACACTGATTTCATAAATGAAACCAAACTGTTATATTTAAACAATTAACATGAATTTATTTATTCATTTAATAAGGTGTTTGATTGTCCCACAACGGCTAAACCTAATCTTAGATTTTTATTTTATTTTATTTAAACGGCGCAATGAAATTGAAAGAGAGAAGTCATGTGGATCATGTATTAATAATTTGTTATGGCACTAATTAAAAAATATATAAAGTAGGATTTTCATTTGACACAGAGCGGCGGTTTTGTTTTGTTTAATAAATTAACGGAATCATGATTTTACAAACATTATTGCTTCTTTTTCTATTTTTTTTTTAAAAAATATTTGACGGTGATTTTTTTTTTATATTATTGTAATAATGTTTTGTGATCGACTTACATTATTATTGTTGTTGTTATTATAAATTTAATTAACAAATATTAAAAAAAATTGATTATAACATTTGTGTATTTTATTCATAGAAATAAATGATGAAGTTAAACTACTTTTTATGTATTAAATGTTGAGTAATTATGGCACCTGTTCCAATTCTATTGCTCAGTAAAAGTCCTGAAGCTTGTCGTTTCTCCAAACAGTTTAATTTGTTTTAATGCTACAGAAAAAATGGTCGGTCCAATTTTAGCATCTCAATTTATTTTACATTTCCATCATTTGATGTTATTATAAAAGATTAAATAAGAGGATTTGTAAAGAATTTTTTTATTTTAAATTTATATTCTTGTTAGTTAAATAAAGTTGCCATTGGAATCTTGCAAAAAGAATTAAAGAATTTAACAGATTAGTTTTTTCTTCATGCAGCGCACAGAGTATAGAATTAAAACAGCTCTGCACCCTGTTCGTATGCTGCATGAAGATAAAACTACTCTGTAAAATATTGACCCCACTCACCGCATGTGACTGGAACTCGTCCCTTACTATCTGATTAAATCCAACAGCCTTTTTGACTAGAATCCGTCAGACAGAATTCCAACCGTTCGATGTGGGATTGAAAGGCAAGATTAATTATAAAACAAACAGTGGATGAATGATAGATACTTCCAGATCCGAAGCATGGTCTCTTATACTCTCATCATACCTCTCGAGTTAACTCCTCTACAATAACGCACCATTTAAGTTTAGCTCCAGAACAATTGGTACCCTTTATGATTCGTGCCATTATGAAATCAACGGATATGATCAAAATTTAGAAAGTACGGTAGTGCAGGGATTATGAATAATTCCCTTCTCCTTTTCTCAACGTGAAATCTGTGCCTTCTCTCTAATAGAGTCCTTATCCTCTGACGTAACTCAGATTTCAAGTTTATATTTTGACCGTTCGATCAGACCCCAGGTACAGGAATTATTTGATATTCGTGCCAAATCAGATCGGACGATCTGGTTCTAACCTCAAAATTTGAGATATCTCAGGCTATGTGAATTCCTCTCTGCACACTATTTACGAAGCCCAACGCCTCTCTCTCTCGCTGCTCTTTATTTACTGCTCCACACTCAGAGAACCGAGGAAAGGCTGACATTTCCTCTTACATCGAAGCTCAAAGCATCTTACTAATGGAGTTCTGATCTGAGAAGAAAGAGAGAGATCAGAAAGGAACTCAATGGGTGACGAGATGAACAAGGGGGGATCATGCGACTCGATCGAAGCAAAGAAGAAGAGACCAGAACAGAGCTGTGCATTCTACGAGCTCTTCTCTTTCGCTGACAAGTGGGACCACCTCCTCATGGCTGCCGGAAGCCTCGGTGCTGTGGCACACGGCGCCGCCATGCCGGCCTTCTTTCTCCTCTTCGGAGAGTTGATCAATGGGTTTGGGAAGAACCAGTATAACCTTCGCAAAATGACCGATGAGGTTTCTAAGGTAATAATAGTGAGAATAATGCATGATGTAAGGTTATATTTGCAAAGTTGCAATGTAGATATCGAGGAGGAGAGATTGTTTTAGTAAATCAATGCAAATGCTGCATGTTCTTTCCTAATTCCTTGTACCGTTATAAAGTTGTATATTTGTACAAATGTCCCTTCAATTTTGGTATTTTCATAACCACTATTTGTTATTTTCTGTTTCAGTTTTCTCTTTACTTCGTGTACCTGGGACTGGTTGTTTGCTTCTCCTCCTATTTAGGTAAGTATTTCATTTCGATTTTGTTATTTACTTCTGTTGGTATTGTTATACAAATGTGTCTTTCAACTATTTCTACATGAAAATGTGTGTGTGTGATTAACCTAGAAGCAGCATTTTTCCTCTTTATTACTTTAGAAATGTCATGTAAATATGTAAGTATGTACTTTATTCTTACCCATAATCCGAAAATAGACCTGATTAAAAAAAGAGAAGAAACAAAGAAAAAAATTGCAGATTATTTATTTATGGGAGGTGGTATATACAAAAGAACACTTTTCACTGAAATTGTGCAGAGAAACGACAAGCTTCTGGTCTTCTCGTCTTTTTGCTCCCGTTGGCCATTCAAAGACATGTCATTCTCACCGTTTTCTGGCCCCCACATATATCCCAATAAATGGCTTTATGCGGTTACAACCCTGAATAGTGTCAAATACTAAAAACACTCTCTGAGGGATAATGGTTCGGTTTTTCCGGTTAAATAGATTGGTTTGGTTACTTTTTTAAACCCAGTTTAATATTTGATTTTGTTCGATTAAAATTTAAAACCTTTTAGATTGAACCGACTAAAAATTTCAATCCCGTACACCATTCGAACCAAACATTTAAAAAATTTCAAAAATTATGATGTATATCATTTGGTTTGGTTTAAACCAAGTTAGACCGAACCGATTTTTTTTTTAAAATCTATCTTAATTTTTTTTATGATTAATCATCTTGTTTCGGTTCAGCCGAATTTTGTTATAATTTTGAAAACCGAATAAAATTTTGGTTTGCATGTTTTATTTCGGTTTTAACTGAACCGAACCGAAGAACATCTCTATGATTATTGTCTGATTTGGAAAAGTTTTTTTTTTTTTTGAATAGTTTTCATGAGGGGATAATCTTATTGGAGAAATATTAAAGGGTTAATTATCTGATTTTTTTTTTCTAAATCTTAACAGAGATTGCATGTTGGATGTACACTGGAGAGCGCCAGGTGAGTGCTCTTAGAAAGAGGTACCTAGAAGCTGTGCTGAGACAAGATGTAGGTTTCTTCGATACCGACGCCCGTACCGGTGATATAGTCTTCAGTGTTTCTACTGATACACTCTTGGTACAAGATGCCATTGGTGAAAAGGTATCTATCTATTTCACTAAGTTGCAAAAATTAGGTTAACTAGGCAAGTTGGACATAATTTCACTGAATTATTACATCATAGTATTATGATATTTGAAATTTTGTAGGTCGGTAACTTCATACATTATCTGGCCACCTTTTTGGCTGGGTTAGTGGTCGGGTTTGTATCAGCATGGAGATTAGCACTTCTTAGTGTGGCAGTTATTCCAGGAATAGCATTTGCCGGTGGTTTATATGCTTATACCCTTACTGGCCTCACCTCAAAAAGCTGCGAATCCTATGCTAATGCCGGTATAATAGCCGAACAGGTATAATATAAACCAAACTTGTATTTTACAATATTATTATGGGAAATCACACTTTTTATTTAAGGTTAGTAAATAAATATACTCCAGCTTGGGATATTTATTTTTTGTTATTATGTCTTTGAAAAATAAGGTTTTTTTGATAGCCTTAATTCTCATGCTATTTACTCTTCTGGAATTATACTAGGTACAATTAGTATTGTAACCCTAATAACTGTCCATTATTACCTGTAAAATTAAATATCATGTGATATTTGTCCTTTGTATTAATAAATAATCCAAAAGGGAGATTGAGGTTATTAATTGGCCAAATCTTGCAATTTTGAAGGATTCTACCTAAAATAATTCTACAGTTTTCGGTTCTTTATTCCATGGCTCTTGAAGTGACCATGACTCAAGTGACTTCTTATTTTTTTGTTTTTTCCCCTCTTGCTTGATTTGATTTGATTTGATTATACTTTAAACTCCACTAGCGCCGATCTCTTTTGTGTCTCTTTTGAAGTTTGGTGGGTCATGAAATTTGCATTGATTAATTTATTAAAAAGACTAAAGATGAGCCCATTTATTGATATTTTTAAGTACTGCATAAACTTCTATTTGATGAAATCCTTCTAGCAAATTAATGGGTATCTAATAAGAGTTCATTTCTGTGAAGTTGTCAGAAGTGGTCCCCATCATATCAATGATTGATAACTTATGGAATCCAATGATTTGCACATGACCACATACTATTAGTTGCATGAACTTGGACTTGATAACATGTGGTCTCTTTTCTTACTGCCACTGTTCAAACATAGTTGTCAGTTTGGTGCTTTCAATAATCAATATCATATTAAACTATTCATAAACTGTACATATTTATCAATGAGCGAGGCTATGGTACTATGCATAGTGCGGATTTGTCCGTACTATAGATCAATATCTTCATTTGTAATGTTCAAATAATTGATCTGAATCATTCACATGATCTGCATATGGAAATAATACTTTGCAGACTAAATTTTGTAGTTTTTAGATTTTTTTTTTACTATTTTTTAACTGCTAGGTAGAAAATCACTAGTTTTGCATGGTCTATAATTTTTAGAACAAGCAAATTTCTACTTATCCAAGAAAATAGTAAAAAAATTCTAAAAAATCTAAAATTTGATCTACAAGTACATTTTCATACGAAGATCACGTTGAATGATTCAGATCAACTTTTTTCACTTTGAAAACAGAGATATTCATCCATAGTACGGGTCAATCCGTGCTATGCATAGTACCATAGCAGTGTTTGTACATATTTAGTTTACTCTCTTTTACCTTTTGTAATAGGTAATAGCTCAAGTAAGAACTGTTTATTCCTATGTGGGCGAAACCAAAGCACTGAATTCATACTCTGATGCAATTCAAAACACGCTTAAATTGGGGTATAAGGCCGGCATGGCGAAGGGTCTTGGCATTGGCTGCACCTATGGCATTGCATGCATGTCATGGGCCCTTGTTTTCTGGTACGCTGGTGTCTTCATCAGAAATGGGCAGACTGATGGTGGCAAGGCTTTCACTGCTATCTTCTCTGCAATTGTTGGTGGATTGTAAGATTTTAAAATTGCTTGGTTTTTGGTTGTTGATTCTGTTCAACAGAGTGTAGGATACAGTTATTGGCCATTGCCTACTGGTACCTGATCCAATGCTGTCACAACTGTGGTAGATTATTTATTGATGGTACCAACATGGCACCTAACCAGTAATGATTGTTTATGCATAGTACCATAGCCTCACTCTTCTAACATTGCATTTTCTTATATAATAATTATTACAATTTTTCTTTTTTACAGGAGTCTCGGACAGTCATTCTCTAACCTAGGTGCATTTAGCAAGGGTAAAATTGCCGGTTACAAACTATTGGAAATAATTCGACAGAAACCAACAATTCTCCAGGAAAAAGATGATGGCAAGTGCCTAGATGAGGTTCATGGAAACATAGAATTCAAAGAAGTGACCTTTAGCTATCCATCAAGACCAGATGTGATAATTTTCAGGGATTTCTCTCTCTTCTTCCCTGCTGGTAAAACTGTGGCAGTGGTAGGAGGAAGCGGGTCAGGCAAGAGTACTGTTGTGGCGTTGATCGAGCGCTTTTACGATCCCAATCAAGGTAAATATGATTTTATCATATCTCTTGGTATTGTATTAATTAAGTCCTGGTAAGAGTGAATTGATTTGGTAAGTGTGAAGTAAATTTTTTAAATAAACTTAATGAAAAAAGTAATTAAAAAAAGTAAGGGATTTAAATTAATATGAATGAGTTATTGGAAAGCTAGCTCTTTAATCTATAGCATTATAATCTATATCTATTATAGGAATACTGCAAAAACCAATAGTTCTTTAATTTGGTTTTTTTTTTTTAATACAACTTTTGAAATTTCCAATAGAAAGTGATTTTACTAAAGAACAGGTTTTTACTGCAGTTTTCTGATCATGGTACTGATCTTGTAGGAGCACATTTTTATCCTACTGTTTTCTTTTCTTTACAATTCCTGGTTTTTAATATCACAAATTGAGTAATTCTTAAGTCTTACAACTTTCATTTATTAAAATTTTCAGGGCAAGTGTTACTGGATAATGTTGATATAAAAACTCTACACTTGAGATGGTTGAGAGATCAAATTGGGTTGGTGAATCAAGAACCTGCACTGTTTGCAACCACTATCCTCGAAAATATTTTATATGGCAAGCCTGACGCAACCATTGCTGAGGTCGAGGCTGCCACCTCAGCATCTAATGCTCATAGCTTCATCTCTCTCCTGCCAAACGGTTACAATACTCAGGTCAGCCTTCATTGCCATTCAATAGTTGTTTTGATATACTTTGATTGTTATACTTGTTAGTATAGTATACCACTTAGTTGCTGATACATACATGATTATCACATGAAAATGTACTTGCAAACTATGTTTTACATTTTTTAGAGTTTTTTACTATTTTTATAGATCGGTAGAAAATCAATAGTTTTTAATGGTGATGAACATTTAGATCAAGTTATTTTCTTCCTATCTAAAAAAAATAGCAAAAAAATTATATAAAATGGTAAAATTAGATCTACAAGTACATTTTTATATGGAGATCATGTTGAATGGTTCAGATCGATTGTTTGTACTTTGAAAATTGGGATCTTGATCCATCGTACAGGCCAATACGTGCTCATTCTACAACTAAGCCATGTTCAAGTTCCAGATATTTTATGATTTGTAAGTAAATATCATTAAGAAAACAACAGAACTAGACTGATAAAGACTCTAAAACATGTGCATATCCTTCTTTTGTTTTTACTTGAATTACATATTATCCTAAATATTGCAGGTCGGAGAGAGAGGCCTCCAGCTGTCTGGTGGTCAAAAGCAAAGAATTGCAATTGCCCGTGCCATGCTAAAAAACCCCAAAATCCTCCTCTTAGACGAGGCAACAAGTGCATTAGACACGGCTTCTGAAAATATAGTGCAAGAAGCGCTTGATCGCCTCATGGTTGGTCGCACGACTGTGGTTGTAGCACATCGCCTGTCTACAATCCGAAATGTTGACATGATTGCTGTCATTCAACAAGGCCAGGTAAAGGTTTTAAGAATTTACAGAATGGAGAGAGAGAGAGAGAAAGAGATAGATAATCAAATGAATTTTATATATAAAGATGATACTCGGTTGATTAGCAATCCTAATCAAATTCTGTTTAGGTCCTAATGACTAATTTAACTTGTCAACATTTCTAACCAATTCTGCTAACTAATTCTGTTAACAATTCTAACATGTGTCTAATACCAGGTTGTTGAGACTGGGAGCCATGAGGAGCTTCTAACAAAGGGGTCAAACGGGGCCTACGCATCCCTAATCAGGTTCCAAGAAATGGCGAGAAATCGAGATTTTGGGGCCCCCTCAACCTGCCGTTCCCGCTCTTCACGACTTAGCCATTCCCTCTCTACAAAATCTCTCTCTCTTCGATCAGGAAGTCTGAGAAACTTGAGTTACTCGTATAGTACTGGAGCTGATGGTAGAATTGAGATGATTTCAAATGCAGATAATGTCAAAAAGTACCCTGCACCGAAGGGTTATTTCTTCAAACTCTTGAAAATGAATGCACCAGAATGGCCGTATGCTGTTTTGGGTGCGATTGGATCGGTGCTATCGGGTTTTATTGGACCCACTTTTGCTATTGTTATGGGTAATATGATAGAGGTGTTTTATTACCGAGATATCAATGCCATGGAGAGGAAAACAAGGGAGTTTGTATTTGTTTTCATTGGCACGGGTTTTTATGCAGTCTTTGCGTACTTGGTGCAACACTACTTCTTTAGTATAATGGGAGAGAATCTCACAACACGAGTTCGACGAATGATGCTTACTGGTATACTACTAATGAAGTCTTTAATTTTTTTATATGGAGATGGGCTAAATTACATCAAGTAGTAGTGCAAAGTTGAAACAGTTGATCCGAACCCTTTAACATGATCTCAATATTAAAATGTGCTTAGAGATCCAAATTTTCAATTTTTTGGAAATTTTTTAACTATTATTTAGATAGGTACAAAATTATTGATTTTCAGAAAATTCTGGATCATTAAAAATCATAGATTTTGTACATATTTAAAAAAATAGTACAAAGCTTCCCAAAAAAAAAAAAAAAAATTGGTCTCGAAGCACATTTGCATATTTAAATATGGAGATCATGTTGAGCAGTTTTAATCGGACCATCTTGTTTTATATGCATACTTTTATGTAGTATTCTAATAGTTTCTCTTTTGCTATTGTAGTGATATTGAGGAATGAAGTAGGGTGGTTTGATGAGGAGGAGAACAACTCGAGTTTAGTAGCAGCACGATTGGCAACAGATGCAGCAGATGTGAAGCCAGCCATTGCTGAAAGAATCTCGGTCATTTTGCAAAACATGACCTCGCTTCTCACCTCCTTCATTGTTGGATTTATTATTGAATGGAGGGTTGCTTTGCTTATTCTCGTCACTTTTCCTTTGTTAGTCCTCGCCAACTTTGCCCAGGTAACTAACTAAGAAAAAAAAATTTACTTAACTCTAAGGGATCTCTACTTACATTTAACTCCAAGGGATATCTACTTACTAGAAGTGTAAAAATGGTGATTTTATTAGTAATCTCTTTAAAAGATTAGGCAAACTGATGTTTCCAATAGAGATTTTCTTCATTATGAAATTTAAAAATTGAAGTCAAATTATTTGCCATTGACTTACTTCATTATGATCCAAAAAATGGTGGGGCCCATTTGGAAGTGAGCAAGAGGCAACATGCTGGCAGCACCTATTTGTGCACCCAAGTGTACCCCTCCTCTGGGCCCCACACTGTTACTCTGTCACGCTGTCATAACTTTAAGCTGACGCTACACATGTGTTTTTTCTCTGCCAAGATGCCTTTTCCTCTTTTGACTTGTTTATTAAATCAGTCCCCGATGTACATTTATTTACATCTTTTTAAAAAATCATCACATGTTGCACCACACACCTTCTTCAAAGTCATATATTATTTAATTTGAATTGCTTTCACTGCAGCCCTTACAATAATATGGTTTTACCTAAACGTCCTTCAAAGTGTATTTATAATTTGACCCTTTTAAAGAAATATTATGCATGTTTTTTGTGATATTTATAATTTGACCCTTTGAAAGAAATATTATTGTATTCCCATCCACTTTAAAGAACTTTTGCTATGTTTATCCATATCAATTATTTTCCCTTTTCTAGATTATATTTGGATAAACATTTGAATGACCTTGTTTTACTTTTCCTTTTCTAGGAATCATATCTTTTATTTCTCTGCAAAAATTAAAAAAAGAAATCTTGTTTTGTTTTATTGGGCCAACAAATCCAAGACTCTGCACACAATTAATTTTTTTTGGATGCTTCTGATTTAATTCATTCATGAGTTCCTTTATTGGCCCACTTTTTGGCCCACCTTGTTAGAGAGACTGACCATTTTTTATTTGCTGTTTTGTCTGTCTTGTGTCAGAATAGTTTGAAAAAAGAGGGTAGAGACACTGTACTATTGCTTCTGAGCAATATTTTTCATTTATATCTAAAAAAAAAGTATTTTTTATTTAAAGAAGTAATATTAAAAAAAAAGTAATTTTTTTGGGTCCCTTTTAAAGGAACCAGAATCTGTGCATAGTGAGGCCGAAAAAAAAAATTTCTAAAGGAACAACAAAAAATAAATTGGTCCCTTTAAAGGGACTGGAAACTCTTTTCCGGTTCTTTATACGGAATCGAAATACTCCAAAGGGACAAAATATTTATTTATTTATTTATTTTTTGCTACTGAATCAATATGTTCTTGTAATTCGGCCAGAACACTATTATTTTAATATTATTTCTGTAAACAAAAAATTCTGGCTTCTGCATTTGCATTTGCTGCCAAAAGCTGATGCTCTGTGGCTGCCTTTTTCCCATTCTTCTCTTTTGCATTTCTTTGTTAAAAAAATTTCAATAAAATGTACCAGTCATATAGATTTCAAGCACAGCATTGTAATAAAACTGCTAATTTATAATAACTGACATTTTTTTTCTTCACCCAGCAACTTTCAATGAAGGGATTTGCGGGTGATACAGCCAAGGCACATGCAAAAACAAGCATGATTGCTGGAGAAGGCGTGAGCAACATCCGCACAGTCGCAGCATTTAATGCACAGGACAAGATAGTTTCTCTCTTTCGGCACGAGCTGCGGGTCCCGCTACGCCACAGCTTGCGCCGGTCCCAGACTGCTGGTGTCCTCTTTGGCTTATCCCAACTCTCTCTCTATGCTTCCGAAGCCCTCATTCTCTGGTTCGGGGCCCACCTTGTCAGGTCTCACCATTCCACCTTTTCCAAAGTTATACAAGTCTTTGTTGTTTTGGTTATAACTGCCAATTCAGTTGCTGAGACAGTTAGCCTCGCACCTGAAATTGTACGTGGTGGTGAGTCAATCCGGTCGGTTTTTGCAGTTTTAAACCGCCCGACCCGTATTGAACCGGATGACCCGGAGGCTGACCCAGTTGAATCTATGCGTGGTGAGATTGAATTTCGGCGGGTTGATTTTTCATACCCAGCACGGCCTGATGTGCAAATTTTAAAGGACTTTAACCTAAGAATCCGTGCTGGGCAAAGTCAAGCACTTGTGGGTGCAAGCGGGTCGGGTAAAAGCACTGTAATTGCTCTGATTGAGAGATTCTATGATCCAACGGCTGGAAAGGTGATGATTGATGGTAAAGACATCAAGAAACTCAACCTGAAATCCCTTAGGTTAAAAATCGGTCTTGTGCAACAGGAGCCAGTTCTATTTGCTTCAAGCATATTTGAAAACATTGCTTATGGGAAAGATGGTGTTACCGAAACAGAGGTAATGGAGGCAGCAAAGGTGGCAAATGCACATGGGTTTATCAGTCAACTTCCTGAAGGTTACAAGACACCAGTTGGTGAGCGTGGGGTCCAGTTGTCAGGAGGCCAAAAGCAGCGAATTGCAATTGCTAGAGCGGTTTTGAAAGACCCTGCGGTGTTGCTTCTAGACGAGGCAACTAGTGCTTTGGATGTGGAGTCAGAGTGTGTTTTGCAAGAGGCATTGGAGCGAATCATGAAAGGGCGCACGACCGTGTTAATTGCTCACCGGCTTTCTACGATTCGTGCGGTCGATTCTATTGGAGTGATGCAGGATGGAAAAATTGTAGAGCATGGGAGCCATGCTGAGTTGGTTTCTAGGTCTGATGGGGCATACACTCGACTTCTACAACTACAACATCAGCGCTGATTTTTGAGTAAAACTAAAACCAGTTTTGTAGATAGTGGGGAATTGGGGCTTAAAAGAATGCTCATTATCATTTCTTTCTTTTATGTAATATTTGAATTTGCTGTTATTTAAAAAACTAAATACTTGTTAGCCTAGGAGTGTACTGTTTATTGGAGGTTTCTTATTATGTTTGTTTGAAACCAAGCATGTATTAATCTAGACAATTTATCTAGAGAATTTTGAAAGGGAAAAGGGGCCAAGTAGACAGCATTAGTAATGATTTTAGAAATGAAGAATGGGTTTTTATTATATTAATTTGATATTTACGTGTCAAGGAAGGAGATTGGTTAATTTGATCTATTCTCTTTCTCATTTTTTATCTTTTACATGATGTATTTTCTTAGATTTTTTATGGATGCTAACGCATCATGAGAGACTAATTTTCTCTTTGAGGGGCTTTGGCTTGTAAACTTGAAATTGGGTTTCTTACTTGGTTTGTTTTTATTTAAATTGTTTGTGATTCTTGTTTATTTCCTTTGAATAAATTATTTGTTTTGATTTCATGATAAGAATGCTAGGAATTATTATCCCGCTTAGGTATTAATTGCGTAAGTAGCTTTGGTTCAAGAATTACTAGTACCAAATCATGTTATAAATGCAAAAATTGGAAAGTAAAACTCTATTTCTTATCCTTGTAGAATTTTCCAATCATTATGCACTTCTCTTGCTAACTCCTATATTGTTTTTGATTCTTATCTGATTATTCTTGAGCATCTTTCTCTCCAACAAACAAAATAGAATTTGAAAACAATTCTTTAGATTTTTTTTTATTTCCGTCTCTACACAATCCAATTTGGAGTCCCTTCACCTTTAATCTCTTCCTTCTAATTCCAAAATCATAGCTAATAATATTTATAAATCTAATTGTCTTTTTAACAAACAATTCATAAGCGTATAAATCTATCGTATAGTATAGATCAGGATGTCGGTCCACAAGGATAGTGTATTAAAGATCTAATTGATAATTAATTTTAGGTTTAATTGGTTGTTCAGTTGTGTTTGATTGGTTGAATAAGTTGTGTTAGTGATAAATCAACATTAAAGTACATGTTACATATGGGAGAAGGATTCTAAGATTCAAGCTTTCTATCAATCTTACTCATATAAAACAAAGTACAAGTAAATTAAAATGACCATGCATAGCACTCCAATTAATCCAGTTCATAGAAAACAACAATCATGTTACATATAAAAGAAACAAACCAAAAAAAAAAATATCCAACATGTAAATCCCCTGCCTATGGATGAAAAGGGGGTGATTATTTCCTTACACATAAGAAAAGCAACACACATAATTATATAAGAATATATAAGAATTAGACGGAACCAGATTCGAATTGCTGCACCTTGTGCTCTTCAACAACTCCCAATTGAGCCATCAACAACCAGAGATGAGTGAGTAATTCTCCACCTCTGCTCAGGGACTTGGCATGCTGGTACGAATCGCAATGAATGGCGGCATATCCTAGCATCTCCATCCAGGTCTGACTAATTACCTCCCATTTCTTTATATTTGGTTTGATTTTCTCCAACTCAGCTACAAGTCGATGGCTCTGCTGTAATAACAATTCGCCCATTTCATTCTCATCCTTACGCTTTTTCTCCTCACCCTTACGCCTACCCGAGCAACTCAAAATTTCCCATATCTTCTTCAATACCGATGTACCTGTTTTATTTGTTGTTTGACTGCTGTTAGCTGATACGGATGCATCATTGTGCTCAAGCACCTGTGTGGCATCCTGGTGATTGATTTTTCCCTTACCCTTGAATTTCTTCTTGACGACAGTACATGTGGCCTCAAATCGTGTCTTACCATACCCGAGCTGCATCATTGACTGCTGCTGGGTTAGGAGATAGACCATGTAATTGGATGTCTTCCAACTCACTTCACGCTCGGTGTCATTATTCCCTTTAGGTTCATCGGAAGTTTCTTTATAATAACAAATGTCTGTGGCAAGATGCCACAAGATAATGCACTCATCAAATTCCATTTTCATACTCCACTCCAGATTCTTCAGTTGGTCGTGACGTTCCAATGCTTTGTTTCCCCTATATAATCTTGCCTCTACCAACACATTGTATATATGCACGTTCTGTGCTCTCCTTTTTGCCTCAGTGACCATAATTACCTCCAACAACGACCCCGGAAACAAGGGGATCAACTTGCTTTCACACATGTTGTCCCATAAATGTTTTATTTTTAGTATTCTCATGACCTTTGCTAATATAGTGTCCCTATCTCTCAAGCATACACCTACGAGATTGTACTGCCCAATGGTGCGGGCCCACCGAGGTATTCCCTTCTTGAAGGTAAATTCTTTCACAAATGAGGGTATACAACTGGCAACACACTGGCTGGATTCTATCCTGGCAAGTGCCATGACTGTCCAGTCTGATAATATAAGAAGTATGGTAGCGATGACTTCAAGGAATGAGGCCTACACCAAATAGGATGTAGGTTATGATAATATCTCCAGATACATACTTTTGCTTGTCAAGAAGATGAAATACAACGAGTGCTGCTATGATGGAGACCAAAGAGAAATAGCGCAATGCACGGCCTAAAAAGCAGTGCATGTGGACTGCCTTCGTATGTAGGACATCATATAGGAATGAGAGCTCGATAGCGACCATTTTAAGTGCATCAGTCGAGCTAATATCTGAGAATCGATCCTGACTCTTCATTAACAGATCTGCGGGAAAAGTTACATCTACCAATAGGCGCTTGAAGATATTGTACCAGCGAAAGCCTTCCAAAATAGCCTTGCTTTCGTTCGAGATGTCGTCGAAGGGTGAGCCTAAATCGTCTGCATAAAGTTCATATTTTATTAGTCATTGCTCTACCAATTACTAATATTACCTTTTTTTCATTTGACATTTTAATATAGGTTGGGAAGGAGTACAATACTTGGTTCATTATGGACAGTTTGAGCTATAATAAGAACCGACTATATTTGTTATTAAGTAAGAAAAATATATATCAAGTCTCTGGATTCATAAGATAATTATTTCCTTGACTACTAAATAAACAATTTAATACCTTTGTTACAATTTCCTTGACTACTAAATAAATTTTTTAATACTTTTGTTACAAAAGAAGACTTCCCGTTTTTTATGATTGAACAACAAATAGTAAACCAAACAAACGAAAATGACTGAAATAATAACAACAAATACTATATGTTTATGGTAAGAAAAATATTAATTACTACGGGTGCCAATTGGTCTGGTATGGATCAGAAAGTGATATTTTCATACATATGTGAATGTTGAATGAGTCTTACCCATATCTTACGTGCACTTACCCATTAAATATTTTATATATTCATATCCTATCTTTACCCGTTAAAAATGAGTAAACAATGAATATGGATAATTATCGAATAAGTTAATATTTTATATAATTTAATAGAAAAATAAAACAAATAAATATATTCATAAAGTTATGTATCATAATATCATAAAAATATGAAGTTATAATTGTTATCCTATTATTTTAAAAATTTAAAATTATAAATCAAATATAACAATATAATATATTGTACAAATAATTTTTGTCAGAAATTGCTAATTAAAAAACTAAATATATAAAATGTTAAATACATTATAAATCAATTTTATCATAAATAGCCAAATAAATTATAATATAAAATGACTTATATATCAATTGAGTCATAACAATTTTTAAAAAAATATAGTTATATATATAAATACAAGTTTATCATATATAAATTAATATTTATATATGCTAACAAAAGTTTTTTTCTTACCGATACCCATTTTGTTAAGTTAATAAATTTTTTTTTTTATTCATACCCACCTTGTTGAATACATTACAATTTAGATAAACAATTAAAAGGATTTCATTGACTTAACAAGATACATTATTATTAATTCTTCATTTTGTACATAGAGAAGATACCTTATTATTTAAATTTGGTGATGTTGAATTCTATAATCTTTCCCAGTTCTATTCAGTTCAATAATTTTGATTTCTGATAACATCACAATTTATTTTACTTTTATAAGATATTATACCGTCAGGAAATTTCACAAACAATACTTGTATATTTTTAAATTTATAACCATGTAAATTTCGAAACTATACGCAAAGGCAACTAAGCAATTTATTTGACAATAATCTATATATTGTCCTTAAATCCCCAAACTCATCATACTTAAATACGTTTGAGATAATACAACCAAGTACCGCAACTTTACCACATTTGAATCTTGTGAATTAACCACTCTCTCTACTCTCTTCTCTTTCTCGTCCGCTACGGATAATTTCCATAAACGGCAATCAAGAAACGGTCCAACTCCATTTCCGGCATCATTTTCAATGGGTCAAAAGACTTGGATTGTATATATTTTGATTTGAGATTATACATTGTAAATAAACATATTTGGCCAATAAAGCTTTTAGTCAAATCAATTCTCTAAAAATAAACAGAATATTGAAATTAAATCTTAAGGTAGTCTTTACAATAGATAAGATTTCTCTCGAGTTAATACTACAGTTAACGAGAACTAGGAGGAAAGTAGGAATATATGTACCTATAGTGTCTTCTGGTGGGAAGAGTGCTGACTTAATTTTACCCATGATAATGCCCCATCTACCTGAGGGGAGAACAATTAAATCAAATCTTTAGGTATTAGCAAGAATGATAACATTTTGCTCGAGTTAATATATATTGTTAACAAGATTCTAGTGGAAGGAAGGGATATATGTACCTTTAGTTTTCTTTGGTTGGACTGTGTTCGAGGTAGTATTATCCTTTCTACCTGAGTGGAGAACAATTAAATCAAACCATAAGGTACTCTAAGCAAGAAAAATAAGTTTTGACCAAGTTAATATTGTTAACCAGATGCTAGTGGAAGGTAGGGATATATGTACCTTCAATAGTTTGATTTGCTGGGACGGGGTTCGAGGTATTATTATCCTCGCTCCCTGAGTGGAGAACAATTAAATCTTAAAGTAGTCTTAACAATAGATAAGATTTCACTCGAGTTAATACAGTTAACCACAAGTTGGAGGAAGGTAGGGATATATGTACCTTCAGTAGTTTGATTTGCTGGGATGGGGTTTGAGGTAGTATTATCCTCGCTACCTGAGTGGAGAAGGAGAACAATTAAATCTTAAGGTAGTCTTAACAATAGATAAGATTTCGCTCGAGTTAATACAGTTAACCACAAGTTGGAGGAAGGTAGGGATATATGTACAACATGTATTTTGATTTATTTTGGGGGTTTCAATTGGTAGTATTATCCGTCGCTACATCGGGTGGAGAAGGAGAACAATTAAATCAATTAAGGTAGTCTTAACAATAGATAAGATTTCAGCTCCATTTAATACGGTTAACCACAAGTTGGAGGAAGGTAGGGATATATATATTCATTCGATAGTATATTGATATAATATTTGGGAACGGGGTTTGAGGTAGTATCTATCTCTCTAACCTGAGTGGAGAAGGAGAACAATTAAATATTAAGGTATTCTTAACAATAGATAAGATTTCGCTCGAGTTAATACAGTTAACCACAAGTTGGAGGAAGGTAGGGATATATGTACCTTCAGTAGTTTGATTTGCTGGGACGGGGTTTGAGGTAGTATTATCCTCGCTACCTGAGTGGAGAAGGAGAACAATTAAATATTAAGGTATTCTTAACAATAGATAAGATTTAGCTCGAGTTAATATAGTTAACCACAAGTTGGAGGAAGGTAGGGATATATGTACCTATTGTGTCTTTTGCTAGGCAGAGGGCCGACATAATTTTATTCTTGAGATTGCTCCATCTACCTGGGGAGAACAATTAAATCAAATCTTAAGATACTCTTAGCAAGAATAATAAGATTTTGCTCGAGTTAATATTGTTAGCCGGATGCTAGTGGAGGGCAGGGACATATGTACCTTCAGTAGTTTCATGTGGTGGGACAGGGTTCGAGGGAGTATTACCCTCACTACCTGAGTGGAGAACAATTAAATCAAACCATAAGGTACTCTTAGCAAGAATAATAAGATTTTGCTTGAATTAATATTTTTAGCCGGATGCTAGTGGAAAGCAGGGATATATGTACCTTCAATAGTTCCATGTGGCGGGTCAGGGTTCGAGGTAGTATTATCCTTTCTATCTGAGTGAAGAACAATTAAATCAAACCATAAGGTACTCTTAGTAAGAATAATAAGATTTTGCTCAAGTTAATTTTGTTAACCGGATATTAGTCAAAGGTTGGGATATGTGTACCTTTCATAGTTCTATTTCCTGGGCGGAGTTCTGAGATAATTTTATCCTTGATATAGTCCTTGCTTGCTAAGCGGAGAGCATGGGTCCTCTCAGCAAATTTGATGAGTCCCGGGATAAATACAAAAATTGTTGGTATCCAGAGCCAACCAGTCGGTGGCGATTGAAAAAATACATACACGGTAATTATAACCTGAAAAACTAGCCCCAAAAGGTGGCGCCACCAAAGCTCGTTATCCTCGATTGAGTATGATGTGATGGTATCGGGACCTCCGAGGTGAACCAGGAGGAACGGTGCCCACAAGACAGTGAGTTCGCTACTAACACCAGGCGTCTGATGGCTGATGCTGCCGAGCCCTAATGTGGCAACATTGTCAGCAATCAGGTACAACAGCCAGAGCGTGAACGCGAGCATTATGTTGGTGTTGCGTTTGCGCAACGGTGCCAAGAAGATGAGAGCTATTTGTATGCCGAGGCTGGCGAGGACGAGAATCCTTATCTCGTCTGAGCTCCATAGGTTTTGCAATTTGTCTGTAATTTTCATTCTCTCTCTCTTCTTTGAATTCTTGGCAGGGGTTGCCAAAACAACTGAACTTTCTCACTGTCTCTCTCTCTCTTGAATCCTTGGCAATAGCTGCCAAGTATAGGCTCTTTCTTTTTATTGAAAAGTTCATGGTAGCGGCTGCCAAGTCAAGTATCTGCTTTCTCTCTTTTTCTCTCACTCCTTGTCTCCTCTTTTTGTTCACTTTCTTGGAGATGCCTGGCTAGATCCATGCCTTGCTCAACAAATAAAAGATAACCGTATTCCCCACAATCAGGTCGATTTATTGATCTTCACAACCCATTAAAAAAGTACAAGGATAGCCTAGTTTTGATTTACAAATAATATATATACTGGAACAGCAAGTCTGTATTGGCTTAATTAATTGTACAATAATAACTTGAAAAACTTTAAAAACGAAACTGATGCCATCAGACAGCTCACCTTGTGAATTTCTTATTTTGATTTGATTTAGCATTGTTATTTGGTATTTAATTTTGGTATTTGGTATTTTATTTTGATTGTGATTAGATTTAGGTTTGAGGTTTGGAATTTCTGTTGACTTGAGTTCTGCTATGGTTAGATTGACGTTTGAATAATTATTTAAGTATTTGATGTTCTGATTTGTAATTTGATATTTTAAGAAGGATTCCAATGATGTAAATTGTAAATTACTATTTGATTGCCATACAGCTATCCAAGAAGTAACTAACTGTATGTCTTATATAAATAATTGGTTACAACAGTGTTTTACAAATAGTAAATTGTCTTTATAATATTAAAATAGCTAGCATTAATCACCCCCATAATTTGCATTACATAAATAAATATTTGGCATTATTTCGGTGGACTTTTAATGACTCATGGAAATTCTAACTTGTTACTGTCAATACTGTGACGAACTTTAAAAAAAATACACTTTGTGCAAATGCACGTCAATTATCCTCCTCTCTATCCAGGAAAAATGTATATTATTTTCTTGGCTCACACAACAAGTAAAGAATTTATTTGATAGCAAAAGAATATAATTTTATGAAAATGTTCCCTAGGTCACCTAAAAGCAAAAGAGTATCATTTTATGATATATAACATTAGAAGGAAGTACTCACATGGTTTGGCCAATCTATCTTTATGATTTAATCTGATTGGTTTGGCCTAAATAAAAAATAAAATAAACAAACTTTTTTTGCATTGTGGAAATTAATTGAATCCCTTTCATGCTTTATTTTTGCGTTGCAATTATTCACACGGTCACACCATGCCACTTGCATGGCATAGCTAAAACCCACCTTTTTTATTGTGATTTTGTAAATTCTAGAGGGAAACAATACTTTTTCCTAGTGTCTTTGTTTTGTAGTACGTAGTTGTATTGCCGTGTTAACTTCCTCAACTGAGATTATTTTGGTGTTTTTAAAAAAATGGAAAGAAATGAAGACATGATTAATTAATTATCAATCAATTTAAAAATTTCTTAAATGGCATTTTCAAAATGGAAAGAACTACCAATTAAAAACTCGAGCATATGACATTCAATTAAGGGGGTTTAGGAAAGTTTTCCAAAAAAAATAGGGATATCAGGACATCTACATTAGCGAGTATGCGTGGCGAGTACAAATATAAATAATTTTAGAGTTCTACACATAAAAAAAAGGTACATAAACTCAAAAAAAAAAAAAACTATTTGATTGGAGGACTGATATTAAATCTGAAAGTTCATCTTTTAATCAAAACCCTTGGTGTTCTAGGACATCTATATGCTTAATATACAAATGGAGGTATGTGTGTATATACAAACATATACATATATTAGTTGAATGACAATTATTGGTTATTAATATGACAAACTGTCAATGGACCTTTTCGGTTTGGGGGAGAGTATGTATTGGGGAGGGCTTCTGTTGCAAAGAATTTTGTGAAAAAAATCCCATGTGCGGTGGCATCTGTTAGGATTAGTTCAAATTGGAGGATAGGAATAAAGGTCTAAAGGAGTGGAATATTTTACTGAAAAGCAATATCAATTGGCAGCTTTTACCTGTATTATAAATTGATTATAAACTAAACCTCCCACTCTTGTTCCCCTCCGACACAAGGTTAGAATATCCCATCAAGGTTATAAATTGATATTAACTGGTTGGATTATATTAAGGTTCACTTTGCGTGCGTAGAGTAAAAGGATAAGATTCACCTTGTGTATTACTATTCTAACTCCTCTTGGAATGCTAGAGTTGAGCTTGCTCTTGACTCTTTATGTAGCTACGGAATACTAAAAAAATTGAGGCATGTATGTTGCTTTATTGCAAGTTAGATCTGGTCAAAAGATGATTTTCATGTGAATGCATGATACCCATCTAAATTTCCAAAAGGATAGTAATCATTATAAGTTGTCTTTTTTATTACACTCCAATATATGTACTTTAATGTGTTGTACGTATACGTGACATATTTAGTTTATGCTGTTTCAAACATACAACTTGGCGACATTTATATAGATATGTGAAAACTGAAAAGTTGGAGATATGATTAATGTTAATCAAGTTACACAAAATGTTAAAATAAAAATGTCAATAGACAAAATGAAAATATATCATGTTTAGTTTTTTATTGCTCAATATATCAATTACTCAATCTATATATATAAATATGTAATGTTGGACAACTTTCAAATTAATTAACCATTGGTATAGTATTTTCACATGCTCTCTAACATACATTCCTTTCATTTGATAAATGATGTAAATAATGTAAATACAAGTTGAGTAGATACTATTTTTATTTTAATAATTAAAATTTGGTTGTACTAAAGTCGATGTAATTAGTGTAGTAAATTGAAAAATGTCAAAATTTTAGAAATTTAATGCTTTAGCTTGACATTTCTACTATTAAATAATCTTTAATTGATATATTAAAATATGTATGTATATATGTATGTATATATATATGGATGTGGATATGTTGAAATTTATCATTTTGATTTTTTTTCCTTGTTTCGTTTCTTCTCCAAATGCTTCCTTGTCTCAATAACTGAAAATTAGCTCCAAACAAAAAAATAACCCATTCTTTGACTAATAACTACAGATAAAAAAGATTTTTGGTTAAATTCTAAATTAAAACCCTATGAAAATGTATATATGTTTTTCACATATTAGTCTGGTGTAGAGTTGATGAAGACTCTGAACCAAGTTCGAATGAATGCAAGCATTGGCTCTGAAAACTGGAATCAAAACTGGAATCGGTAAGTTGATCATAGAATCGTAATCAGATAAATCGGTAGGAATCAGCTAAATCGTATCGAAAACTCATATTGTTTTTCAAAAAAGATTATTTTGTATTTAGAAATTAGGAAAAAAATTATAACGAACTTTTTGTTGATAGAAATCATATCATGTGTATATAGTTTGTTGATAGTTTAGAAATTAAGATGGAGATTACAATAATAAATACTCAATAATTACTTTAGAAATATATACGTGTGGTGTACTCAATAGCTTCACACATATTAGGTGTACATGAACATGGTTCACTGCGAATCAGGTTATATTTTCAAAACAAAACAATACACCACATGTACACCATGTCTATTTAATATTAAATAATGCTTTGAAGCTTCTTCTCTCTTTTCTGTTCGCATCTATCAGAAGTACAAAATTGAATCGATTGAACTATCATTACAGTGAAATTTTGCGGATTGATGGAGCGGTGACATTATATGACATAGTTTTTGTTTAATCAGAAAATTATGTATGAATTAATGGTGTATATTGCAGTAGAGCTTATCTACCTTTTCGGTATGGGAGAGAGTATATATTGTGTATTAATTAGTTGAGGGCTTCTGCTTTCCAAATTTTTTGTTAAAAACATCCGATGTGCGGTGGAATCTGTTAGGATTAATTCAAATCTGAGAATAGGAGTAAAGGTCTAAAGAAAAACTGCAATATTTTATTGAAAAGCAATAAAGGATTATAAATTAAACCTCCCTCCGACAATTACTACTTCCTATCCCACACTCTGATCAATCTACCCCTAGTCCTCTCTCTTCTCCTGCCGAGTCCATTGGATCAAATCTCCTGTCCTGAACCTGAAAGAGCAACGTTACGGTACCGGGTGAGTGTCTCCTCTCTTTCCTCTTTGGGTTCCACTTCTATTTTACTCACTGATTTCCTGCCCATCCTATTCTATTCCAGCAACCTTTCTGGGGTCTGATCTGTTGACGGGGGCTCTAAAGTCTACAGTTTCAAGTTTCAAGTTTCAAGTTTCAACAGTCTTCAAATTGGTAACATTTCATTAATTTTAGTAGCTCCGTAACTTTCACATTTCAGTCAAGCACCATTTATAGAATTTTTAATTTTTTTTTCCTTTTGCATTGCAGTTAATTGGTGGAGCTTACAGTTGAATTGGATATGAGATAACAGCACAGAAAGGAGAGACTTTAAAAAATATATTTGGAGCAATTTGTTCAAAGGTATTCTCAATACTTCAAGAAATTGACATTCTTTTTTTGTAGGTGATTGTTGAGCATATAAATTTTTTTTTACTATTATTTTATAAATTGTGGATTCCAAATATTCAAAAAAAACTATAACAAGAGTTAAGAAAAAAGTAACTCATATTAAGAACTAAATTGTTTTGATTATAATGACAACCAATTCCATGGTCAGTGTTCTTCATAATTTAGATAGGTTGTGTATAAAATTTAATTTAATTTAAAAATCATTGATCATCCATCAAAGTTATCAAATAAAATTACTTATCTATATTCCATCACAAAACAGAATTACATCGCTAGATCATATATGCCGAACAAAAATAATTCATTATTTTAGTTTAACTGATCAAAATTACGTATGAATGGTGTAGATATAGGGGAGCTTATACATCAATGGCAATGATTGGTATTAATCTGAAAAAGTGTCAATCAATCTTTTTCCGAAAATTTTGACATTTAATCTGGACGTCTCGGGTTTGATTCCAGGTTGCAGCAATTTATGATCACTTTATTTTATAATTAGTGAAACAACAAAATTTATATTTTGCCATGACTCAAACCCAAGTCTCTCTCGTTGGAGCCATGATCACAAACAAACTAAACTACTACATCTTTATTAAGAATGTCAATTTCTATAAACTATATACAATAAAACATTTTTTTTTTAAAATTTGAAGTAACATAATTTGAATAACAATATAAACAATGTAGTTTAGTTTATATAATTCTTTATGAATAATATTCTAAAATATGAAACTAAAATTATATACATAGTTATTATGTGAAATCAAATTTTATAGTGAACTTCATATAATCACAATATAATTTTGTCCTGTACTTCATAATTTTTTTTAATAATTTTATAATCACAATATAATTTCATATATTGTCAATTATTCTATCAATACTATTTAGCATTGTAAGTTTTAATATTCAAAATTGGTTGGTTCCAATTAAAAAATATGTTTTACTATATATAATATATAAAATTGAGATTTTTTACAAAGTGGTAGTTGTTTAGCTGGTTTGTGCTCTTGGCTTCCATCTACTAGACCCGGGTTTAAGTCACGGCTAACACATAATTTTGTTCTTTACACAAAAAATAAAATAATTTGACTATAGATTGCTACAAATGGAAATTGAATTCGAGACGTTCAGATTAAATGTCAAGCACACTTCCACCGAACTATATATCTATATATAATTAAATTGAATTCAACCGCTAAATAATCCAACACGCAGAGCTCCCGATTTTTTTAATAATCGAAATTAATCTAAAAAAATATTGGAAAAGGGGATTGGATTGAGAAAATTTCTAAAAACCATAAAACCGGACAATTTTAACCCATCCCTAGGGACGGAAAAAAATATAACGTCCCTCATAATCTCAATCAGACTAACATAATCACAAACGGAAAAAAAAAAATTAAAAAATAATCACGGACGGGAAAATATGGTCCGTCCCTGAGGAAAAAAAAAAAAAAAAAATCACGGACGGGAAAATCTGGTCCGGCCCTTGGAAAAAAAATAAAATAAAATAAAATTCAAGGACGGACGTGATTCAATGGGCTTGTAGTACGCTACTGTAAACACTAGGATCTTTTTCTTGTTTTTTAATTGATTCTTTTGTTCCCATCAAAAGTCATTGAAGATAATTAAAGCACAGTACAATACCCCCTGGTAGAAACCAATAGCAACACCGTGATGTGTCATTGCAACTTGATAGGCTCTCTCATAGATATGTGCTAGAGGAAGATAGGATAAGTATCTGAAGGGGCTTTTTTATAAAACATAATTAAAATAAATAAATTTAACAAAACAGTATGATTAGCAGAAGTTTTAGAAAAACCATAAAAACCGGTTTGGGAAACCGGTTTCATCAATGAAACCGGATTGGGAGTCCGGTTTTGACCGGTTTTTGATCTTGGCTGTGTGGCGAACCGTGTGGCACAGTGGAACCGGTTTGCCAACCCGGTTTTGACCCTTTTTGACCGGTTTATACATGTCATTCATATACCGTAAAATTAAACTACAAACCCTCAATTTTACACTACAAAATTTATTTATACTACAAAAATTAAATTAAACTACAATAACTTATTTATACAAAAAAAAATTACTATATTATTCCACAATTTATTCATAGACTCATAATTTTTTTATAACCCTCAATTTCATATTATACTATCAATTAACGGGAGATATACTACAAAACTCTTCATTTAACAATACAAATGTGACCGAAATTTTTATAAATATACAAAATTCAATTTTTATTTAACAATCTATACAAAAGTCTTTGGAATTTTAAATTGTCCAAAAATTGGTTTGCCGTTTTTTTTTTTTTTTTTTTACAGTTTTTTTTTCCTGTTTTTTTTTATAAATTCAAATTCTAAATAATTATAATTATAAATCCAAATTCATACCAATAAATTATAAATCCAAATTCATACAAATTTAAATTTATTTGACATGGTTGTAACTCGATAATTTTTGTTATAATAAAATATAAATTAAAAATTTCTTAAATCAATTAATTTAAATAATTAAGTTCTTATTTTAAAACAATAGATTAAAAAATAAACGACATTTTTTGGCACTAAACGACGTTTTTTGCACTAAAAACCTTAAACTTAATTTTTGAGGCACTAAACGACGTTTTTTGACGTTCTGATTTTCCGGCTACCCGGGGTTTAGCCCGGTGACGGTCGCCACCGTCTCCTCCTCCCCTTTCCGAATTGACGTCATACGCGTCAATCCGACTTTCCTAGTAAAAGTTATGACCGTTTAAAGTTTTAAAAAATATATTTCTCTTTTTAAATTTTAGCAAAAAAATATATATTCCTACCCAAACCGGTTTCCCAAACCGGTTTCACCGCCAAACCGGTTTGGGAACCCGGTTCTCTGTCATTCGGATTTTCTGTGGTGTGGCGTGGGTGATCAAATTTATCCAAACCGGTTTCCCAAACCGGTTTGGAATATGGAGACCGGTTTGGGAAACCGGTTTTTATGGTTTTTCTAAAACTTCCGCTAATCATGCTGTTTTGTTAAATTTATTTTTTTTAATTATGTTTTATATAAAAAGCCCTATCTGAAGCCCATGATTGAAACAATTGTAATTAGTAAGTATACAATGACTTTTGATGGGAACAAAAGAATCAATTAAAAACAAGAAAAAGATCCTAGTGTTTCAGTAGCGTACTACAAGCCCATTGAATCACGTCCGTCCTTGAATTTTATTTTATTTTATTTTTTTTCCAAGGGCGGACCGATTTTCCGTCCGTGATTTTTTTTTTTTCCTGGGACGGACCATATTTTCCCGTCCGTGATTATTTATTTATTTTTTTTTTTTTTTCCGTTTGTGATTATGTTAGTCTGATTGAGATTATGAGGGACGTTATATTTTTTCCCGTCCCTAGGGACGGGTTAAAATTGTCCGGTTTTATGGTTTTTAGAAATTTTCTCAATCCAATCCCCTTTTTCAATATTTTTTTAGATTAATTTCGATTATTAAAAAAATCGGCGCAGAGCTCACGTCTTGTATTTTTTTTAAAATCAATCAAACACAATGGTATTTGTTTAATTTCATTTTTTTTAATGCTGTCAACAAAAATTTCGGGACCTTTTCATTTTGGGAGTGTGTATGTATTGGCAATTAGTACACTAACGACTACCATTTTCTGTTAAGAAAAGGTAAACGGTTTTACGTACACATGGTTCTGAAACTCGGCTGAATTTTGTTAGCACTATATTATTTGGACTAATTGCCCAAGGAGATGGTTCATCTGAATTTTGTTAGAGGTTTTCGTTTCACTATATTATTACCCAATAATTTTAAATATGTTTCATGGTTTAAGCTAGACCATGTTTCGCTAGATAGACTGAACAAATTTAATTATAGTTCTTTCATATGTCTATTTTGAACTACTGTGCTTAAATGCTGTCCATGTAGTGGGTAAATTTCATTTATTCCACACCTGTCCATTCTGCTTCTTTTTTTCCCTTCTAAAATTCAGCTTTACTGACTTAAATGTCATGTATATTATGTATGTTATGTTATTTGTTATTATCGTAATATTTTTATTATATCTATGTATTTTGTAATTAATTCTGCATGACAAATTTTGTACGCTTGTATTTTAATTTATTATGCTAGCAGATTATACATTAGAACAAATTATTATTTTTTATTTTTCTTATTTTTTTTTTTATACAAAACAAACCTTTTTTTTATTGCTTTTCAACTATGTGTGAGAATCCATCATATTACCTGATTAGCTTTGAATATTCATATTTTATTTTGTTAGTGGACAATGATAGTGTATGAAGTGACTTAACATAATATTTGGACTAATTATTTTTTTTAATTTTGTTTCCTATTTCTTTAATACAAAACAAGCTTTTTCAAAATAAATCAGAGTTTCTGAGTTGACTTGGCTGATTCCGACCAATTGTGTCGACCACTTGATTCTGATTTCGATTCTGATTTTCGGAACCATGTTTCACACCGAACGGGCAATAATTAAAAAGATAACGAAACTTTAAAACTAAAAATAGGGCTTTGTTTTAAAAAAAAAAAATTGTAAAAGAATCTCATGTGCGGCGGCAATTGGTATGATTCAGATGATAGGATTAAAGGTCTTGCTTGGCTTTCACCTGTAAGATTTCAGTCATGCACCATTTGTGGTACATTCTAATTGTTTCTTTTGCATTGCAGTTACTTGGTGGAGCTTGCGGTTGAATTGGATACGAGGGAGGAAGGGAAGGATTAGACTGTTTAGACTTTTGATTTAACAAGGATAGCAAGAGATATAGAGGGAGGTAGGAAGGGGATTTTTGGGGTGATTTTGAAAAAGTTGAAACAGAGATGGATGCCTTACATTTCATAAAAGATATGCTATCTAACCACAGAGATTTTTTACCAGACCTTGGCCCTGTTGAAGTGAATACTCTGAATTTGATAGTATATGAACTAATCAATGTTCAGATATTCATGACAACAAAAAAATTCAGGGTGAACCCTGAGGACAAAAAGCAGGCTCTAATTGAGGATCTGAGATTAACAGCCTGTAAAGTTGGAAATCTCGTGAGTGGGATTTTCGGACATGCTTCTAGAAAGCAGTCCTCCAGCTCCGGGAGCCATGATTCTGATTTGGTGAATGATTGGAAGGAAATCCTAGACCTTATTCATGGTATGATTGCTTCTTGCAAAAAATTGAAGCAAACAAAACTAGTACGGGAGTTAATGGAGAAAGTAAACAAGGCAGTACTATTATACTATGAGATAGAAACGGTTAAAACGGACCTTCTTTCGAGTGAAGGTAGTTCAAACTGCATTACACAGCATGGGGAAAACATCTTAGAATTGCTCCTCATTAATGCGGTTCCGGCTCTTCGTGAGCACAATGAAAAAGATAAAATGTCAAACATCTTACTAGAGTTATTTACAGAACTGGAGAATCTCCCTAAACAAATTTGCAAGGCATGTGAAGAACAGCCCCTGGCTGTTATCCTTGTAGGGAGTCTCCTTTCGCTGCAAGATAGGACCTACCGCACATGGGAAAAGAGAAAAGATGATCTGTGCAAGATCAAAGGGTCTGATAATCTCGCTACTAACAATCACATGTATCCCATTTTTGCCTACTGCTATGATGATTTACCTTACTTTCTCAAACGGTGCTTTCTTTATTTAGCATGTTACCCGTTAGGTTATGAGATTCCTGCAAGGTCTCTAACTGAGATTTGGATTGCTGAAGGATTTGTAAAACGAGAGGAAGGAGAGACTATGGAGGAGACTGCAAATAAGTACCTGAAGCAACTTGTTCAGAGGTATTCTCAATATTTCTGGAAATTTGCATTCATTCTTCTAATTTAAAGATTGCTAATTAGGTCTATGATTTTCCGTTATGGCATAAATGACATCAGAATAGTAATAGGATTATTTGTTTTTCAAACATTAGGTCATAGGTTCCTCAGAGTGGTCGGCAATAAAACTGAAATTTGTTTGTTTGATTACAAAAGAGTAGAATTTTTTTTCTCTGATCTACTTCACGATCCATAAATATATTTATTATTTGTCTTTTAAGTACACTGAGAATAAGGAGATTCTACTGCCTCAAGAGGGGCGACTAATGATTGTGCAATGCTGGTTTTCAGTTCAAGGGGCAAAACACCTACTAGTTTTATATTCATTGTACAAATTGACTCTTTATTTTCTTATAGACAAAATGGTCCACCTGTCCATCTTGAAATTTTGTGCTTTTATATATATGTATGTGATGTTTATTTATTTTCCCTGTTGCTTGTAGGTCATTGGTTTGGATTGTAAAGAGTTCAAAAAGATCATTCTCAGACACAATCAAACTTTGCCGAGTTCATCATTCTATTCATGAATTTGTCATTCAAGAATATAGCAAGAATGGATTTTTAGTTGCAAATCCAGAGAAGGAAAAAATGGTATCCCTATTCCGTGTCGCAATCCATGATGATGACAAGAATCAATACATGGAGGTAAAAAATAATAATTATTTACGAGCCTTTTTAGCTTTTAATTCTAGAGATCTCCTTGGAAGTCCCTTGTTTCTGAGAGTGTTGGAACTGAGAAAATCTGCAATCTCAAATAATTTAGAAAACATGATTTACTTACGATATCTAGGATTAAGGGCTAGTACCATATCTGAGATTCCTGAAAATATTAGCAACATGTGAAATCTCCAAACCTTGGATGTTAGAGATACAACCATAAAAACCCTACCTGAATCTCTATGGAAAATCACAACACTTTGTAATGTTTATGTCAATCCTGGACCTGATATTAAAGGCCCACCCCCTACAGCACCTATACCAAACCTACAAACCCTGAAAACAGTTGTGCCTTCTGAATCATGGCTAGAATACAATCTGGACTTCCCATGGCAAGAAAGCAATCGGCATTTCCGGATCAATGTTAGAAAGATAGCACTTTTCATTGTAAACAATCTACAATGGAAATGTGTTTCTAACCTATTGAATCACATGGTTAATCCCCACTCAATGAAAATCTTAGGCACCGATAATATTAATATACCATCTGAGTATGTTGATGCTAGGGCTTTTCCAGTCCTGGAGACAGTGAAGTTGCTTAAATGTAAGGGAAAATTGAATTTCAGGAAACTTCCCATAGACAATATTAAAATTCCACCAAATCTTATAAAGCTCACCCTAACCAAAACTGGTTTCAAGAAAGACCCCATGCCATTGCTAGAAAAACTACAATCTCTGAAATTTCTGAGATTAAAAAATGCATGGAGCATACACGGGGGAGAAAATGGTTTGCTCCACAAATGGATTTCCACAGTTGCGGTTCATAGAACTTTCGAAATTGGAAAACTTGGAGATTTGAGAGGTGGAACCGATGGCTATGGCACAACTTACGACAATGCATGTTGTTCAATGCCAAAAACTCGATGACCTTCCTGATCTAGAGCATGTTACTAATATAATTACTGATATATTCACCTATGCTTCCGAGTCTGACTCCACCAGCCTCGATGATGAAGAGGAGGCTGGCCTCCCCTAAGGTCAAGTCCTTAGCAAACTAGTGTAACTGATGACCTTTCAGTTCGTTTTTTTTTTCTTTGTGCTTCTGTGCCAATGTTTTTTACGTTTCTTTTTAAGTGTATGTTGTGCACTCCATATCAGTGTGATAATTGTAATGTACGTATGGATTATATTGAGTAAAGTTAAATGTTTTAATGGATTTGGTAATTGCAGTTATATCCAGTGGCATATTTACTCTTTTCTTTATTATGCATGTTGTGTTTTGATTCTAGAATGGTCACGAACTCACGATTTTCTCATAAGCATCATAAGAAAATTCGAAAATATATGAACTATTAAGTATTTTTCGAAACAAACAAATTAAATGCACTTCAGAGTCATCCTTAAACTTTTCACATTAGGTTGTTTTCATTTTAAAATCTTCAAATATTGAATATATTTAAATTAATTATAAACAAAGCGCATTGCTCTTAAATTGTATACATAGATATTATTTTCAGATCTGAAACTTTGCTATGCTTGTGCGAGAACTAATAATTTATATTCTTTCTATACGACAATGTACTTTTTCCTCTCTTTTTATTTCTGACTGGTTTTCATACATTATTTTTTCCATTCCTGTCAGCATTTTTTTAACGCACTACTACAAAAATACAGTTTGTACACGGACTTTAACTGGAGAGTTACACGGATTTGAAAACGTGTGCAATACTGGGGTGTAAGAAAGTCAACCATTTACATACGGATAATTATCCGTGTACGATTATACTAATCCTACACGAATTATTTAATCAAGAGCCGTGTGGAAAGCCTCACAAAGTACATCTCCCAGCACGAGAGCTACACGGTTTTTTTAATAAAAATCCGTGTAGGAATAGTCTTCCTACACGGATTTTTATTAAAAAACCGTGTGGCTCCTTCCCTAGCTACACGGCTTTTGTTCAAAATATAAAATTAATTTTTGATATTTTTTATTTTTACTATATCCTACACGGCTTTTGTTCAAATATCCGTGTAGGATTTTCATTTTTTTTTTTGTAATTTTTTTTGTTTCTGGCTAGCCTCCAATTTTGCTAGCCATTAAATTATATACAATCAGAATGTTTTTTACCCAGCACAGATAAAAATTGCCAAAATATAAAATAACAATTCAAAATTGATAATTACACAAATTAATTTATACAAATCCATATTGTTGGGTACAAAATTCAGAAATAAACCACCTTGACCACATTCCTCTCACTTTGTCGACTTGCTCGGGTGAGTAAGTGGCTTGTCTCCGGTTATACTACAATTATAATTTGAGTTAGTAACGAGGGACGGATCCAATTATTGAAAAAAAATGGAAACTAATTTTTGCAAAAGCAAACTAATTTTAATTAAACCCTAATTTTAATTAGCAAACTAATTTAAAATTTTGCATTTTGCATTTTGCATTTTGTATTCCTTAGAGAGGCATACATTTGCATTCTATGTAAATATGGACATCCAGTGGTATTCCTTAGAGAGGCAGCAAGAGAGGTACCTTAGAGGCAGTTGGATTCTATGCAAATTACCAAAAGTCTACAAACAAAATTAGAGGAGGAAGAAGTGAACTAACAAAAGAAAGAGAGAGAGGCAACAATGGAGGCACACACACCATCTAAACCCTGACAAAAGAAAGAGAGAGAGAGACAAAGAGAAGAGAGAAGAGAAAGCGCGGCGGACCAGAGATGAGGGTTTTGAACTCGGACTTGGAAGAATTTTAAAATCAGAAGAGGAAGAAGTGAATTGGGGACTTAGAAAATTTTAGAAGACATAATCTAGGTTTGAACTACTACAAGGATTCCTACATGGATTTTTATTACAAATTCGTGTGCACTAGGTATCCTACACAGATATTTAAGTACATATCCGTGTAGCTCTCCTCTTTTCCTACATGGTTTTTATGTAAATATCCATGTAGGAATACTCTTTCAACACGGATATTTCGTAACTATCCGTGTAGGAAAAAATCGGTACAAATTCTTAGGAGGGACAGGCCTATTTATTTCAAAGCATGAGCGCCCTATTTAATTAATTACAAATTTAAAATTGAATATACCGAAAATAAACACAGAAAAACAAAGAGTCACCTTAAACTCTATATATCCTCGGAATTGGTTCCTCTTAAACCTATCTTAATTTCTCTAAGTGAAAAAATGTCACGTGTCAAAGAAGAACAACTTGTTGAGGCACCACCACCACCTGTTGAGGATTTCATGCCAGTGCCTTGGATCCCACCCGGTTACGAACGACCACCACCAGGTTATCCCAGAAGTTGGCCATGGCCACCATGGCCGACTCGCCCACGTCACAGCCCCAGGGGCCATCCGCCACCGAAGCCCTACATTCGTCGGACAAAGAAAAATTATGTTGTTTAGAGTTTCTTTTCTTTATGTTATTGTAGGAGTTTCTTTTTTTTGGTTTTATTATATCAATTTTTGGGTAACTTTTGTAATATATATCAGTAGTAATATATGAAAGTTTACTTGTTTCCATTTTTGTTCTTCTGTATTTATTTTCTGTATTAATTGTACAATTTTAAATTTGTTAATATGTAATATTTCTAACATAATAATGAATATTTTTATTTGTAAAATAGTGTACAAGAATGAATACATAAATTATAAAGAAATTAATATTTACAAAGTTCATATCTAAATGAATAAATTTCTTAATTTATAAGAATGAATATTTAAAGAGCTTCATAGCAATGAAAACATCTACATAAGTTCATTTTTATATTTAAATAATAACAAAATATGAAATTGAAAGTATATTATATTTAAAAAAATAAAAATAGGGAATACGACATGAATATTTAACTACATATCCGTGTAGGAATATGAAATAATATAATAAAATATTTGGATAACATTTAATAAAATTTCACATCCGAGGGCTATCCTACACGGATTTTAAAATATACATCCATCCGTGTAGCTTTCTCAATGAAAAATCAACAATCTCGGAACCCAGCTGCGCAATAATCAGATCCAAGTCAATCCAGAGGAGAGAGAGTGATATTAATTGATCAAAACGACACTGCAAGAGTTCATTATAACCCTAAATGACATTTCCTACACGAATTTTAAAATATACATCCGTGTAGCTCTCTCTACATTTATACACGGCTTATTACATAAATAACCGTGTACATAATACATTCCTACACGGATATTTCAGTAAAAATCCGTGTAGCTCTCTCAAGAGTCCTACACGGTTATTTACTAAAACATCAGTGTATAAAATCTTAATTACCACACGGACACTAATTGGGGTGTTATTATCCGTGTAGAATTCCTTGAGCACTGGAAAAATCCGATTTTATACACGTTTTTTTATAAAATTGAGAAAATCCGTGTATAAGGTGCAGTGTAGGAAGACGTTTTTTGTAGTAGTGACGCCCCATAAATTTAAATTTTAGTTACAACTTAACGTATATTTAATATTAGTAGGCAAAAAGAGACTCACTCCAATTAATTTTCTACCGTCCATATTTTCTTAATTAACCCTCAACACAATATAATTAATTAATTTTCTGCTGTCCCTTCTTAATTAACCCTCAACTTATCTCTCTCTCTCTCTCTCTCTTAATTAAAGTTTGAATTAAATAAATTAGTTACGAATTATGCATGTGGAAATCTAAGGAAACATGCCATGAATATTATTGAAACAAATTTTGGAAATGAACATGATATATGTGAATGGAAAAGGCTAGGATACGATCAATGAACTAGGCCGATATGTAAAACATATCGGTATGTATACATTAGGTCCAGTGTTCGACTCCTCATTAACATGACTGTAAACATAATTGGTCTTGTCACGGGTCAAAATCTAGTGGAAAGTTGAATGCACTGCCTAGTGAGATAGTCAAGATCTAGAGAAAAGCTGGATGCACCGCCCAAGAGCGGTGCGAGACTTTCAGACTATGAGTGTCAAACATGAATGGGAGTCAAGTATATAAAATATTTCTACTAGAAATGGGGATCAATTTCACCTTATTCATAATATTTTAGTTTAAATTATATTAAAAATAGAGTATAAATAAAAAAAAATTGCAAATGAATGGGGGTCAATTGACCCCCATTCATTGTATGTAGCTCCGCCCATGGCACCACCTAGGTGAGACTACAACCAAATTTTACTTGCGCGAAATACGTAACAATAATATATTGCAACTAAATAAATAATTTCTATTGTGTATTTAACACAAATTAAAATTGGTAGCAATAAATTAATGTATCATAACAAATTTCATGGTTGCAACTTGTTAATTAAATGCAACGAAAATTTTGGCTGTAAAAAAAGAGTAGCAATAATTTGTTGCAACCAAATAAAATAGTAGTGAATATGAATATTGTATATTACAATGAAATTCATTGTTTAAACTTGTTCATTAAATGCAACTAAATTTTAGTTGCAAAAATACATCGGAAAAATCTATTTCAATTAATAATTCAAATACAACAATAAATGCTGACGAAATTTATTTCGATCTATTTATTGTTGCAATTAGTCATGCAAACATCAAATAGAAGATTTTTAATATGAACAAATATTCTCAGATTTATAATATAAATTATAACTATAATAAAACTACATAATTCAAAGACAGACGTCTTTTATTTCGCATAACATATGCAACAACTGCTCCTATATTTTCTTGCCACACTGTCATTGAAAACCGCCATACTATCACAAAAAAATAGAAGAAATAAATTGAATTAAGACGTTTGAAAAAGTCTCGTATTTTGTCACATTGTATATATAATGAGATAAAAATGTGTTAAATTGAAATTATCTTCGTCTATAATAACAAATTTTCTTATATATTGACAAAAAGCAAATAAAAAAAATTCCAAAACTTTTAAATATCTCTGTATAATGGCAAGGAAGTGAAAAATTATTTGCAAACATACGAGTTAATCTTGTCAATTGTGAAATGTCACTAAAAAATAGATAATTAACTATGCAATCCTTCATATGTATACAAAAAATGATTTAGTCTTTCTCGTTGCCTAGGTCACCTAAAAGCAACCAGGACAAGAAGTTTAGATATCATTCTACACTAACTACTGTTAGCAAGTTACAACATTCAACAAGTGTAGTGTTACATTTGGAACTTGAAATAGTAATAAAATGTTTGTTTCATTCTCCATAAAGTTTTTGTACATTTAATAATAAAGCACTTGTGATTAAATAAGATGACCCGCGTGGTGAAAGGTGGTGGTGGTTAATTAGAAGTTGTAGTGGGCCTAAATTATAAATCAGCCCAGTTTTGAGGAGTCATTTGTATGTCTGATGAGGACATCATTTTCCAAATAAATGATGAATTATTTATGAAAATATAATTTTTACTTTGTGCTTACTACTACAGCAAACATACATAATACAAAAACTCAGACAAGAGATGCTAGGCCGTCGTCCTATAAGAAGAACTTTATTTCCTATCGACGAAGCCCACCTATCTAATATGTCATATCCATATACACATGAATACATACATACATACATATGTGTGTTAGTACATATATATATGTATGTGTACATTTATAAATGTATATGTATATGTGTATGTATGCAGATATTATATATGTATATGTTTATATAAATATGTAGATATGTATATGTTTATATATGTGTGTGTGTATATCTATATCTATATATATGTGTGTGGATATATGTATGTATATATGTAATGTATATTTATGTATGCGTGTACTTAAAGATTGAGCAGTAGATCAATATTTTATTTAAAGGTTACACATAACTTCATCAAAAAGGATTTCATTATTGGAAAATGAAATATTTTCATAATCATATAAAATAAGTATCTAACTTGTCATGTGTATATCCTCTCTTTCTCTCTTTCCTTGTCTCCTCCCTCCTTTTGGTCTCTTGCTTGGGGATGCTTGGCTAGATCCAAGCCTTGCTCAACAAATAAAATATGACCGTTGCTCGCCCACGATTAGGTAGAATTATATATTGATATTCACAACTGATTGAACAGGTGATATTATATTTTAATATTATTTGTCATATGACATGTTTGTTTAATTCAGTTGACTAATTGAAAGTTTATCCCTCCATTCATGGACCAGTTGCTCTGTATCGGCCAGAAAAATTATTTTGGTTATTAAAAAGTACAAGCAAGCCTAATTTTTAATTACAAATAGTATATAGATATACTGGAATAATATTGGAACGAAACTGTTGCTATCAGAAAACTCTCTTTGGTAATTTCTTATATTGGTTTGATTTTAGCATTGGTATTTGGTACTTAATTTTGGTCTTGGCTCGGTATAGATTTAGGTTTGAGGTTTGGATTTTCTGTTGACTTGGGTTCTGCTATGGTTGGATTGACGTTTGAATCATAATATAATTATTGGATGTTTTTTATTTTTAAATTGATATTTTAGGAACGATTTCAATGATTAAAATAGCAACTAACCATTTGATTGCCATACAACTAGCCAAGAAGTAACTAACAATGTGTTATATATAAATAATTGATTACAACTGTGGATTACAAATAGTAAATTGTCTTTATAATATTAAAATTGCTAGTAATGATCACCACCAGAATTTGCATTACATAAATAAATATTCGACATTATTTTCGGTCGGCTTTTAAAGACTTACGGAAATTCTGACCACTAAGAAAGTTAACTGTGTCAGTACTGTGACGTACTTGTTTAAGCTAAAATGATAAAATTCTAATGCTCTTTCTCTTTCTATTTGCCCTCTCTCTCTCTTTTTGAAGGAGACAAGTTTCTAATATTGCTATTTGTGCAAATGCACGTCTCTTATTCTCTTGTCTATCCAGGACAAGTATATAACTTTTTGTGGCCCACACAACAGGCAAAAGAATGTATATAGAAGCAACCAGGACAAGAAGTATATTACTTTCGCATTCAACAAGTGTGGTGTTAAATTTGAAACTTGAAATAGTAATGAAATGTTTGTTTCATTCTCCATAAAGTTGTTGTACATTTAATAATAAAGCACTTGTAATTAATTGAACTGATCCGTGTGGTGAAAGGTGGTGGTGGTTAATTAAACGTTGTATATGAATAAAATATTAATTAGACATTAAAATACACATATAACAAGCCGTAAGTTTGGAGCAAATATTTTAAGGGTCACTTTGCGTACGTTGAATAAAAAGACAGGATTCATATCTAAAGACAGGATTCATATCTTGTGTAATCCACGTGAAATGCTGGAGTTAGGCTTGCTCTTGACTCTATGAAAAGGTTCAGGAATGTGTGTATATATATATGTTACTTTATTGCAATTTAGATCTAATCAAAAGTTGATTTCCATGTGATTGCATGATACCGGTCTTAATTTACTAAAAGGAGGGTAATAATTATAAGTTGCTCTTTTATTATACTCTACAATATATACTTTGATGCGTTGTCTACCTGACATGTTTACTTTTATGATGTTTCAAACATACAATTAGCCACCATTTATATAAATATATGAAAATTGAAAGTTGGAGATATAATTAATATTAATAAAGTGACACAAAAATGTTAAAGTAAAAAAGCCAATAGATAAAATTTGAGTGGTATCATGTTTAGTTTTTATTTCTCAATCTATAAGTATATAAATATGTAATTTCAGACAACTTTCCAATTAACTAACCATCGGAACAGTTTTTTTAACATGCTCTCTAACATACATTCCTTACATTTGATAAATGAAAAAAATTAAAGTGGAGTAGATACTATTTTTATTTTAATAATTAAAATTTGGTTGTAGTAAACTCTATATAATTAGTGTAGTAAATTAAAAAAAGTCAAAATTTAAGAAATTTAATACTTTGGCATGGTTTCTACTGTTAATTCACCCTTAATCGATATATTAAAATATGTGTGTTGTATATATGTTTGTGTGGTTTGAGCCGCATTTTTCTTGTGGATATGCTGAAATTTATCACGTTGATTTTTTCCTTGTTTGATTTCTTCTCCAAATGCCGTGATTTTTATTCATAGACACCATTCAATATAATTGGCCAACTATGTCCATCAAAACTAGATTCTAGCAAAATTACCCAAACCGGCTATTAAATAGCCGGTTCCAAATTTTTATTAGGAACTGTCCATTAAATCGCCGATTCCTAGTTTTTTTTTTTTTTTTTTAAAAGTTATATTTATTTTTTTTATTAAAGTTTTAGAAATTTTTTATATGTTTCTTTGAAATTAGATAGAAAATATATAGTTTAGTTTATTAAAAGGACTGAAACAAATAACCCAGATCAATATTTTTCAGATCGGGTTTTTCGCGGCTGTAAGAAATATTAAAATATTTCATTGTTTGTTATTGGAAAAAAATAAAAATTCTTTGAATCTGAATTATTGATACCGGTTCAAAAGTCACTTCTAAGTAAATATAGAAAATATTTGAATTCTTCTATTCTAAAAAAAATAAAACAAATTTCCGAAACTGTGTCATAATTTTATATATTATGCACGATTTTTTATGCATAATGCACACTTTTTGATGCAAGAATTATATCAGATTAAAACAACGAACGACTCAGATTCAACACTATTTGAGTAATGATTACAAAGTTGCGGCAACTTTTCTTAAATTATTTTATATATTATGCATGATATTTGATGAAGAATGCACACTTTTTGATGCGAGAATTAGATCAGATTAAAACAACGAATGACTCAGATTCAACACTATTTGAGTAATGATTACAAAGTTGTGGCAACATTTTTCTTAAATTTTTATTTTTTCAAAAATAGAAATACCATAATATTTTCTGTATTTACCTAGAAATGACTTTTGAACTGATATCAATAATTCAGATTCAAAGAATTTTTATTTTTTTCCAATAACACAATGAAATATTTTAATTTTTCTTATTGCCGCGAAAAATCCGATCTGAAAAATATTGATCCGGTTTATTTTTTCAGTCTTTCTAATAAACTAAATTATATATTTTTTTCTATCTAATTTCAAATAAACATATCAAAAATTTCTAAAATTTTAATAAAAAAATTATAACTTTTTTCAAAAAAAAAAAAATAGGGACTGGCGATTTAATAGCCGGTTCCTAATTTTTATTAAAACCGGCTATTAAACCACCAGTTCTAATGAAAATTAGAAACTGGCTATTAAATAGCCGTTTTGGTTTGAAATAATTTTTTTTTATTTGCTGGGCATAGTTGGCGAATTATATTGAATGGTGGGCATAAATAAAAATCACAGCTCGATCCAAATGTTTCCTTTTCACAATATACCAAAATTAGCTCAAAACGATCAAAATAACCAAATCTTTGACAAATAACTAAAGATAAAAAATATTTTCGATTAAATTCTAAAGTAAAACCCTATGAAAATGTATATATGATATAGCAGATGTGAACACTGCACCAATGGCAGATGTAAAAAATATTTTCGATTAAATTCTAAAGTAAAACCCTAAACCCTTACCCCAACACAATACAACTGATGGCTACATCTGCTACAACTGATGTGAACACTGCACCAATGGCACCCCTATCAACAGAAGACGCTAGAAAAATGTGGTTTAAAGATATGCGTGGGTCGATTATGGTCGTCGCTGTTCTAGTCGCATCCGTCACATATACAGTTGGTCTAAGCCCACCTGGAGTCCAAACTGCTCAACATAGTATATCCATATTAAAATGTGCTTAAAAACCAAATTTTATAATTTTTATAATTTTTTTTAGATAGATACAAAATCACTAATTTTGGATGATCCAGAAACATTGTTTTTGGACTTATTTAAAAAAATAGTAAAAAAATTTCGGTACTGATTACAGTTGTTCAGTAATCCACTACTTGTCATACTACTTTTGTAAATACTAATCATATTTAATTCTCACGTTGATAACGAAGGATTCACTAACTTCTAACTTCAAACTAACTAAGGCGACTTAAACTATTCATGTTTAATTAAAACTTATTACTACTCAAGTTATTGTTTTACAAATCGATTAAAGAAGAGAGAAATTAGAAATTAAAATGTTTTCTATGACGACGGACCTCACGGGAAAAATAAGTCAATCTATCTTGGTATAATAATTTAACATACTTGGTTGTAAGTCATTCCTTATTATATTTTTTGTCATCATAATTAATTAGTTATTTTTTTTTTAGTTTAAATTAGAAACAAATATATCAAACATAAAATGTAGCAGATGGACCAGTAGATCTAGGCCAGACGAATTTGTACCCGCTACATAAGTCAGTACCTCCATTTATTTGTTTCCTAAGCCATAATTCAACTTCTTTAACCCGCTACTTATCTCTTGCAGAGTAATGGCCATGGACGTACTGGTAAGCTTGTTTTACTTTGCTGCTCCATCCAATGAGAAAGAGAGAGAGAGATGGGATCTTATGGTAAGCTTGCTTTGCTTTACTTTTGGACCCACTGAAAGAGAGAGAGAGAGAGAAAGATGGGATCCGGTGCTAAGCTTGCTATGCTAAGCTTGCTTTACTTTGCTTCTCCATCTACTGAAAGGAGAAAGAGAGAGAGAGAGAGATGGGCTCCTATGAAAGAGAGAGAGAGAGAGAGAGAGAGAGAGAGATGGGATCCGGTGCTAAGCTTGCTTTACTTTGCTTCTCCATCCACTGAAAAGAGAGAGAGAGATGGGATCCTATGCTAAGCTTGCCGTGTGTGGAAACTAGATTCGTGTGAAAATTAACTAAAATTATTTTTACAAGAATATAAAAAGGATGTAAAGGAAATAAGAAAAAAATATTAAGATGGATGGTCCTCTCTTGCTATGTTGTCCATTGATAATGTTCATTGAAAAGGAAAAACCCGGAACTGACAAGTGCGATCCAGTTACTATAGAGACATCTCTTTAATTAATATATAAGATGGATCATTAAATGGAGATGTTCATTGATAATCATCACAGCACATTTTTTATCAGACGGCTCAGATTTATATATGTCAAAATTAATTAATGTAGGCACTGCAAATAATATGAAAAAACTTCAAAAAAAATAATATCAAATTTTTTTTTTGGTTTCTATGACCTAATCATACTTACAATTATCAAATTTATAGAATTTCATCATTATTTGTCCCTTCAATATGTGCCAATTAATACTTGTGGACTGTTCATTTTTATGTTAGTAATCAACGATCAATTTTCAATTAAATAATTCCAAATTTGTTTTGAAATGATCAAAGGAAAACATTTAATGTAACCAACTTAATTTTTTTGAAGTTTGATTATGTTCAAGTTTCAATACAACGTGAATTTTATAAAAGTATTTGTCAACTCAATGGATGAGTCCATAAAAATAAATTTTCATCAAACTTTGCTGCAAGAATATAAATGTAATGCACTTTAATTTCAACGATTCCGATCGACCAATTGACGATACATTCAAGTGTTCCTTCATTAAATTAACAAACTAGAGGTCATGTTGCATGTTCATGCCTATAAGATGTGAGTCATAAAGTCTAGTTTTGTGAGTTAATTAAGGCATACATCAAGACGTCGTCCATTAGTTGATCGGAACATTGAAATTAAAGAGCACTGCATTTATCTTCTTGTAGGAAAGTTTGGTAAAAATTTATTTTTATTTACCTATCAATCTAGTTTATAAAATATTGAAACATCGAAGAGCTATAAACACTTCATGTTAGATCAACAGGGTAAAAGTTTCACTTCTCTCTTAAACTTTTGCAAAAATTATTTTTCTTAAAAAAATAAATTCAAATAAACGAAATCTATATTTCCAATTATTTAAAATTTATACATCCAAATTATTTTATAGCAAGTTTTTACTTTTTGTCTCACATAAAAGACATGTCAATTTTGTAGTGCTTAACAATTCTATAAATTTAATCACTCTGTTAAAAATTTCAAGAAAAATAAGTTATACTATGTACATATGAAATATGAAACATAAATTTAATTTTTTATCGTGGTATTATTAAACATGAAAAGAATGGAAGAGCTGTTGAATTTTTATTGTGGTATTATTTTTTTTTTTCATCCTTCAAAGTATAAGTTGCAACTGTAAATAGTCCACCTTCATTCTTCTTTAATTTGGAACCAAAATTTAAAATAATATAAGAAATTCTATTTCAGATGAATTTTTGTAGTACAAATTAATTTTATAATTAAAGATAGAACTTTGCTTGACAGATGGGTTGATGTGTGTTCTTTACATAGAACATTTCACATTTATTGCTAAAGGCAACTCATTATAGACTTTAACAGGAACTTAGTTGGTATTTATTTATGTGAATGGAAAGAATTGCGGGCTCAATTTTCTAACTTCACTATAGATTTCTCAAAGCAGGATCACTGTACATTTTAACTGTTCACTCGTTATGTAGTTTGCTTGATTTTGGGAGAATGCCTAATACATAACGGGAGCTGCTATTTTGAGGGTAGAAATTCAACTATTGAGAGGACATATAATTTTCTTCTTCTTGTATGTACCAATTTTGACCTTCTTAAAAACCTTTATATTTTTTATTTTTTTTTACTTCTAATTCGAATATGCTACAATTAGAAAAGTTACTTCTAATTGCAATAGGGGCAGCCATTCTTTTGTTTTTGTAAGGAGGAACCAAAATGACTCAAACTAGAGAGAAATTATATATTTGATTTTCAAATACTTTAAAATTGTTCGGACAAAAATGCTTAACAGCTTAAACTTTATACAAACAAGACCAACAAAAGTTTATCAAAATGAATTTACGGTACTCATAAAAAGACTGCTCTAAAAGAGCAATTAAACTATTAAGTTATTAATCTAATTAATGAATGAATTAAATCTGTACAAGTTTTTTTTTTTTTATCTTACTATCAAATATCTAAAAATGAGCTTATGAATTTGTTCAATTATGAACTAATTCATCTAATTGATGAGTTCAACTCTAAAAATATACGAATATGATATTGAAGAATGATATGCTGCGTTGGATGCAAATTCATGTAACTTTTATGGATTTAAACCTCAATATGTAAAATTATATCATTGTATTGATTTTTTATTTTTGAGCATTATTTTATTTGAGGATGTATTATCTATTTTTAAAATGATCAAATGCTAATCCTCTAAGATAGCCGCCCAAACCCCTATTCCCTTCTGATCGCCTTGCATCTTTTTCTTTACCCTCTCTCTCTCTCCATACAAAAGGTTTCGAATATTGCTCTTTGCACAAATGCACGTCTCTTATCCTCCTCTCTGTTAAGGAATAATGTATATTACTTTCTTGGTCCACACAACAAGCAAAATAATTCATTTCAACAGCAAAAATAATGTAATATAGAACTAACTAGGACGACAATAAGTATATTACTTTCTCGTTCCGTAGGTCACCTAAAAGCAACAAAGACAATATTCTACAAGTGTGGTGTTACATTTGAAACTTAAAATTGTAATAAAATATTTTTTTTTCATTTTCGTACATTTAGTCTCTCTATGTATATACATACAAAAATATTAATTATTAGACATTAAAATACAGATATAACAAGGCGTAAGGTTGACTTTAATTTTGTATTTTGATATCCAACTGGTTGGAGCATATATATTATGGTTAACTTTGCATATGAGAGTAAAAAGATAGGATTCATCTTGTGTATTTTACTATTTTAGAATAGTTGAGGCATGTCTATTACTTTATTCCTAGTTGGGTATGGTCAAAAGTTAGTTTTCATGTGAATGCATGATACTCATCTTAGTCTTATTTAACTAAAAGGAGGGTAATCATGATTATAAGTTGCTCTTTTGTTGCACTCCACAATTTATAATTTGATGCGTTGCCACAACTAAAAGTAAACCGACGGTAGACATATTACTTCATTTATATAATTATATGAAAAGTGAAAAGTTAGAGATATTATTAATGTTAATCAAGTGACACAAAAATGTTAAAAAAAAATGTCAGATAAAACAGAGAGGTGTCATGTTTAGTTTTTTTTATTAATTGTTCAATATATCAATTACTCTCTCGACATATATATAAATATGTAATGTCAGACAACTTTAAAATTAATTACTCTCTCTTTGAAGTAATTATGTATAAATGGTGCATATTACAGATGAACCAATAATGAAGTTATAAAACTAAATTAAAAAATTGTGAAAAAAAATACCATGTGCAGCGGTATCTATTAGGATTCAAATTGGAGGATTGGAATAAAGGTCTAAATATAAACTACAATTTACTTCAAAGGCAATATTTGCTTCAAAGACAATAAATTCATTATATATTAAACCACCCTATCAACCATAAGTTCCTCTCCATCACTCTAACTGATCAATCAAAACCTACTTTCTCCCCTTTCCCTCACTTACGCTCTCCTTCTTCTCTCTTCTCTAGCCGAGTCCATCAGGTCAATTCTCGTGTCCTCAACCTGAAACTGCAACGTTACTGGGTGAGTATCTCCTATCATCTCTCTTTTTGGGATTCACTTCTATCTCCATTACTAATTTTCTTTCCATTCTGTTATGTTCCGGCTTGATCTATTGGCGAAGCTCTAAGGTCTAGAGTATCAAGCTTCAGCAGCCTTCAAGTTGGTAGCATTTGACAAATTTTTGCTACCCCTTAATTAAAGTTAGATTTCAGTTGTTTATCATATATAATATTTTTTTGAAATATTTCTTTTGAATTGCAGTTACTCGGTGAAGCTCCCAGTCGAATTGGGTGTTAGATTTGCTACGACAGAGAATAGAGAGACTACAGAGGAGATTGCAAATTAGTACCTGGAGCAACTTTGATCAAAGGTGTTCTTAATATTTCTTGAAATTGACATTCGATCTTATAATTTATAGGTGACATTGAATAAGACGAGTATGATCAGTAAGACATTTTTCCATTAACTTATTTGGTACGTGCATTAATAAAGTTTTTATCTTACCTTAACAGATAATGATACATGTAGAAACTATTTCGTCCCTGTTGTCACTGGTGTCTTATAAAAACTAAAATTATTATTATCTACACAGTTTTCTGAAATGTCTCTTCAATAAAAATATGTTTCTAACATTTGTACTGACACGGTTTTTTTTGTTGTGACAGTGTAGTGTTGAAAAACAAAAAAAATAAATGAATGGGAGTAAACTTGAGATTTAAACAATGCTTATATATGCCAAGAAAATGATTGTGATGCAAACAAAATTTAGGTCGTAATTAACTGAAAGTAAAAGCTTTTATTTATCCAGTCCAAAACTTATCTGACGATACCAAACTTGAAAGAACAAAAAATATTTGGTTATTACTATCCGATACTTTTTATTCTATGGATATTAAATCAAACTAATAAAGTAAAAGCACCGTACAGATTAATTACTGAGCTAATTTTCTGAATCATTGTCTTTTCTAATTTTCTTATGGATCTAGAAATCATTAATGAATTTAAATCATAGGCATATTAGTTTATGCTTCAAACTTAAAATTAAAAGTATAATTATATAATAATTATATTAGAGTGAGGTTAGGGTATACTCTACATTATATATGCATATTGGCCCGCGCTATGAATATCTATAAAAATAAAAACATTAGTTCATATTTTGCTTCACTAATGTGATTTAAATATTTTTTTTCAAAAACCTAAAAATCATGATTGTTGTTGCTGTACAAACCCTACTTACAGTGTTGAGTTATTTGAGAATTTAATTAGCAAGTTATGTGCATTTTGAACAACTTATAATATAGTTTTTAATTGTGAATATAATTTAACTTAATTTTAAAAATATTATTAAGATTTAGAAAAGGTTGACAAATAATTCTTAAGTATTTTTTATATATTTTTTGAACTCTTTGTTTCGTAAATTCTCTATAAAATTCACAACATCGTACTCATATAATTCATAACATTTAATGGTTTTAGAAACCTATAATGAATTTAATTTTGGTTCCAAATTAGTTAAAAATAATAAGGCTCAGTTTATACTATTAATGTATATTACTTTCTTGATCCACACAACAAGCAAAATAATTAATTTGAAAGCAAAAGGAGGCATATGCTACCAACCAAGACAAGAAGTATATTACTTTCTTGTTCCTAGGTCACCTAAAAGCATCCAGGACAAGAAATATAAATAGTGCTCATATCATTCTATACTAACTTCACTTCTGTGAGAAAGTTATAACATTCTACAAGTGTGGTGGATTCACTTCTATCTATTACTGATTTGCTTTCTATTATGTCATGTTCCTGCCTAATCTGTTGGTGGCGGCTGATCTGTTGACAGGGGCTCTAAGGTCTAGAGTTTCAAGCTTCAGCATCCTTCAAGTTGGTAACATTTGATAAATTTTTGCTACTCCGTAATTAAAGTTAGATTTCAGTTTTTTACCATATATAATATTTTTTTAATTGTTTCCTTTGGATTGCAGTTAATTGGTGGAGCTCCCACCCAGTCGATTTGGGTGTTAGATTTGTTACCAAAGAGAAAAGAGAGACTATAGAGGAGACTGCAAATTAGTAACTGGAGCAACTTGGTCAAAGGTATTCTTAATATTTTTTGAAATTGACATTCGATCTTATAATTTATAGGTGACATTCAATAAGATGGGTATGAGTAAGACATTTTTCCATTAGCTTATTTGGTACGGTTATTAATAAAGTTTTTTATGTTACCTTAACAGATAAGGGTACGAGTACAGAATATTTTGTCCCTGTTGTCCCTAGTGTCTTGTAAAAACTAAAATTATTATTATCTACACGGTTATCTGAAACGTCTCTTCAATAAAAATGTGTTTCTAACATTTGTACTGACGCGGTTTTTATTGTTGTGATATTGTAGTGTTGAAAAAATAAATGAATGTATGGGAGTAAACTTGAGATTTAAACAATGCTCATATATGCCAAGAAAATGATTGTGACGTAAACAAAAGTTAGGTCCTTAATTAACTGAAAGTTATACTTTAGTTAGCGCATCCTAAAACTTTTATTTATCCAATCCAAAAAATATCTTACGATATCAAACTTGAAAGGATAAAAAATATTTGGCTATTGCTATCCGGTACTTTATATTCTATGGATATTAAATCAAACTAATAAAGTAAAAGCATCATACAGATTAATTACTGAACTAATTTTCTGTATCATTGTCTTTTCTAATTTTCCTATGGATCTAGAAATCCTTAATGAATTTCAATCATAGGCACATTTGTTTTTGCTTCAAACTTAACATTGGAAGTATAATTTATATAATAATTATATTAGAGTGAGGGTATGGTATACTATATATGCATCAGGCATATTGGTCTGCACTATGAATATCTATAAAAATAACAAGATTAGTTCATATTTTGCTGTTCACTAAGGTGATTTAAATATTTTGTTTTCAAAAACCTAAAAATTATGATTGTTGTTGCTTTACAAACTCTAATCACAGTGTTGAGTTATTTGAGATTTAATTAGCAAGTTATGTACATTTCAAATTATAATATAGTTTTTAAATATAAATATATTTTAACTTAATTTTAAAAATACTTTTAAGATTATAAAAAATATTTACAAATAATTCATAAGTACTTTCTATATATGTTTTATTTTAAACTCTCTGTTTCATACATTCTCTATAAAATTCATAACATCGTACTCATACCATTCATACCATTTAATGGTTTTAGAAAACTTTAATGAATTTAATTTTGTTTCCACATTAGTTAAAAATAATAAGACTTAGTTTATATTTTATTGTTCTCACTAATGATTTAAATATTCCTTTCTTCAAAAATAAAGAATTCGTGATTATTGTTATATTACCAACTTATAATATATTTTTTTATTATTAATTTATATTACTTTCTTGGTCCACACAACAAGCAAAAGAATTCATTTGAAGGCAAAGTTGAGGAATGTATATTACTTTATTTCAAGTTAGATCTAGTCAAAAGTGGATTTCCATGTGAATGCATTATATGGTCTTAGTATTATTTAACTAAAAGGAAGGTAATCATTATTATAAGATATTTTTTTCTTGCACTCCACAATACACAGTTAATGCGATGCGGTGCCACACTGTGAAAAGTGAAAAGTTCAATATTTCATTTATATTGCTGAATATTTCAATTACCCCACCTAAATATAAATATGAAAAGTGAAAAGTTCAAGATATTACTAATGTTTAATAAACTGACACAAAAATGTTAAAATTAAAATATCAATAGACAAAATGGAGAGGTATCATTTTTTTAATATTTTTTTTTTTGCTCAATATTACAATTACTTGACCATTATATAAATATGTAATGTTAGACAACATTCAAATTAATTAACCATGAGAACAATTTATGAAGATATTATTCTTATTTTAAGTATTAAAATTTGGTTATAGTAATTAGAGTCTATATCATTAGTGTAGTAAATTAAACAAATGTCAAAATTTAAGAAATTTAATGCTTTGACGTTTTTACTCTTAAATCATCTATAATCGATATATCAAAATATGTGTGTGTGTATTGCACTTTTTTTTATTGTACTTTATTTTAGATATTTCTTGTGTATTGCAGTTACTTAGCGGACCTCTCAGTCGAATTGAATGTGAGATTTTGTTACATTAGAGAAAGGAGGGACTGCAGAGGAGATTGCGAATAAGTACCTAAAGCAACTTCGTCAAAGGTATTCTTAATATTCTTGAAATTAACATTTGATCTGATAATTTATTGCTGACTGTTTGGTATATAGTATTTTTCTTTGTCATAAATGACATCCCTATAGTATTATTATGATTTTGTTTCAAAAAATTAAGTCATAGTTCTAGTCATCTAGTTTTATTACATATTTATATTATTTTGTCCCATAAAAAAGAATTCAGTAGTACGTTTTCATCTATTATAAAATATCAGCGAATTTCAATTGTTCATACCATATGTGATTAAATTTTCACTACTATTTTATAAGTTTTAGAGTCCAATTAGTTAACAAAATATAACAAATCTTAAAAAAAAATTAAGTCATATTAATAACTAATTAATTTTTTTTTATTATAGTGACAAATTCGATAATCTAAAATAAAATGTTGTTCATAATTTAAATAGATTGTATATCAAAAATCAATTTAATTTTATCAATGGTAGAAGATTTACAAATAATGCACGGTTATCAATTTTATTAGAAAAAGTAAAAGATTCAAAAATGCGTACCGGATTTACAATTAATCTTTTTTCAATAAGAAAACAAACTGGAGCAAAATAGACGACAAATAAATAGCATTTTAACGCGGACTTAAATTAAAATAAAGCTCCACTTTTAGTCTAATTTGAAATTTAATATTTAATTATCCTCTTTAGAAATTATTTCTGTAACACTACCTATTTACGGCGACAAATCTTTAACTTGTCAATCAGAGCATTTTGGTTTGGAAGTGGGTATGATGGGAAATTGGGGAATAAAGACAATTAGTCAACAAAACATCACCTTTTTTTTAAATTAAGAAAAGATGTTTGGTTGGCTGTTAATAATTAAGATAATGAATTAATTGGTTAGAGCGTTATGTATAAAACGAAAATGCCTCTTCTATAAATTTGAGAAAACGACGGAGATAAGCACTGGAGTTTAATTAGATATAAAATTTTCAATTCAGTCCTCAATTTTACAAAATATTACAAACGGAGATTTTAACAATGTTGAGATTTTAGAACTCAGGTTTCAACATTTCCCAATGATTAAAAAAATTCAGTCTTCAATACTAATTAATGTTAAAAAAATCCCATGTGCGGATCTGTTAGGAATAACAAGAAATGCATTTTACTCGAAAAGCAATGTTTGCCAGATTTTACATGTCTCATAAATTCATTATCTATTAAACCTCCCTGCGACACAAGTTTATAATTTCGAGTTTTAGGTTCCAACAGTTTTCAAGTTGGTAATATTTGATAAATGTTAGCAACTCCATATATAGTGTGAAATTTCATTCAAGTACCATTTATTCCACTTTTTAAATGTTTCTTTTGCTTTGCAGTTGCTTGGTGGAGCTTGCAGTTGAATTGGATGTGTGAGAGGGAGGGAAGGAAGGATTAAATTGTTTTTGATTAAACAGCAAGTGAGATATAGGCAGGCAGGGAGGGAAGGATTTTGGGTGTGATTTTAAGAAAGTTGAAACAGAGATGGATACTATACCTTTCATAAAAGAAATACTTTCTAAATCTGCCCTCAGAGTTTTTTTATCAGACACCGAGGTTATTCAGGGTACTGATATTAATGATATGTGGCGCTCAATTCCGGTGGACATGGGTGAAAAGCTAACAGCAATTAAGCGTATGCAGGTGGTTTTCAGAAAATTTGGAATTATAAGGAGGGAGACTTTTGAACGTCCTCTCACAGATCGTGGAGTGACATGGATTAAGAAAGAACTAGATAGTTTTATTAATGGGTTGTGTGGAGAGACATGCAATAAGAGAGAACTAGAAAGTTTTATTAATGAGTTGTTTTCCCGATCTAGAGAGAGGAGAAAGGGGTCACAATGGTCTAGTCAACTTGAGGTGACACGTGTTAAGAGAGATCTAGATTGTTTTATTGATTTGTTGGTTTCCTGCAATTATTTGGAGAAAAGAGAAGTAGAAGGTGAGTTAGAGCACAAAGTCGACATAGATGCAGTAAAGAACTCTCTCCACGACATAAAAAGCATGGACGACTTCCTTCTTGGCAGCGCAAATAGTTCAAACTGCTTAACAAATGATGAGAAGAGCCGAGCACTCCTCCTCATAACAGCGATTCCAGCTCTTCGCGAGCTCAAAAACCCTAATGAAATGCTCCGGGTCTTATTAGAGTTATCCGCGGAATTGGACAATCTCCCGGAACAGATTTGCAAGGCATGTGAAGGACAACCTCAGGCTCTTCTCCTAATTGGGAGTCTCCTTTCATGCAAACCAAGGTCCTACGATGCATGGAACAGGGTGAAAGATGATCTTGTAGAGATCAAAGAGTCCAACAATGGTGCATCTGATAATTATATGTGGCATATATATTCCTACTGCTATGATGATTTACCTTACTTTCTCATGCCATGCTTTCTTTATTTAGCATGTTACCCGATGAATTATGAGATTCCTGCAAGATCTCTAACAGAGATATGGATTGCCCAAAGATTTGTTGAACCACAGGAAGGAGAGACAATAGAAGAGACTGCCAATGATTACCTGGAGCAACTTGTTCAAAGGTATTATCAATATTTCAGAAAATTGACATTCTGTCTTATAATTTATTTATTGTTAGGTGCGTATGGTTTTTCCCTTTGTAGCTGAAATAACATCACAATAATAATAGGATGATTGCTATTTTAAAAATTAGCTCATAGTTTCCTAAAACGAATTCATCAATAAAACTCATTTATTTTTTTCTAGTATAGTTGATGATCGATAAAAGTACCCCATGTTTTTAACTTTTTATGTAAACAGGGAATTAAGGTGACTCAACTACCTCAACAGATGAGACAAATAATGGTGCACTGCTAGTTTTCAATTCTAACGGCACAATATCAACTAGAAATATACAACACTCCCAGGCCAAGAACAAAGAAATTTTATATTCATTTACGACAAATTGACTCTTTAATTTCTTATAGATAAAAAAGTCATGTCCATCTAGAATTTTGTTTTCTATTTATATATATGTAATTTTTGTTTATTTTTTTTTCCTTGTTGCTTGCAGGTCATTAGTTTGGGTTTCAAAGAGAGGTAAAATCAGATGCTGCCGAGTACGTCAATCTATTCATGAATTTTGCATCAAACAATCCTGCGAGGAAAAGTTTTCGATTGCCAACCCAAACGAACAAGAAATGAACTTCGTGAACCGTGTAGCATTTTATAATGATGACAATAAACAATACACGGAGATACGCGGCGGTATAATGTCTATTATAATGTCTATTCTGTAGTATGTTTTGATTTTGATATGAATGTTTTGGGTATAAACATGTTAAATACTGCCCTTCTTTGGAAGTGTTGGAACTAAGAAAATCCACAATCCCACAAACATTTTTACCTACCATTGCTGACCGAATTAGAGATCTAAAATATCTGGGTTTGAGAGGTAGTAACATATCTGAGCTTCCTGAAAATATTGTGGAAATGCAATGTATCAAAACCTTAGATGTTAGGGATACAAACATAAAAACCCTACCTAAATCTCTATGGTACTTCAGAACACTTCGTCATGTATATGTCAATCCTAGCCCTCAAATTAAAGGCCCACCCTCCACAGCAAATACATATGACCTGCAAATCCTGAAAACAGTTGCGGTTCACGAGTCGTGGCTAGAAAACTTTCCCCAGTTTCTGAGCAACCTTAGAAAGTTAGCACTTTCAAATAGGGACAATCCAAACTCCAAATCAAATCCATATTGGAAACCTATTTCTAAGCTGTTAAGTCACATGAGTAATCTCCTCTCAATGACAATTATAGGCGACATTGTACTGTCAAGAGTTTGTGGATATTAGGGCATTTCCGAATCTTGAGACAATTAAGTCAATTAAACTAGAGGGAGAATGGATTTGCCAAAAACTGTTCATAGATAATGTTAAATTTCCTCCAAATATTGTGAAGCTCACCCTAATCAAGTCTGGTTTGAAGGAAGACCCCATGTCCATGCTAGGAAGACTACAAACACTGAAATATCTGAGCTTACAAGATGGAGTATACACAGGGAAGAAAATGGTTTGCTCCACAAATGGATTTCCACAGTTGCGGTTCTTAGAACTTCTCAAATTGGAGAACTTGGAGATTTGGGAGGTGAAACTGATGGCCATGTCACAACTGACCACACTGCGTGTTGTTCAATGCCTGAAACTCGAGATCCTTCCTGATCTAGAGCATGTTACTGATAAGGTTATACGTAATTAAAATGCTTCGTTCGGTCACTTGGTTTTATTCAGTTCTTATTAATTTTTTTCTTTCTACATGTGTGTCTCTTGTTCGTTAAATGAATGTATGTTTGGGATTATCCTGTTAATAATAATTTATGTTTGGGATTACATTGAGTAAATTTCATGTTTTTAATTGATTTGGTGTTTCCATTAAATAAAATGGTATTTTTACTCTTTTTTTATTTTTTAGGGTAAATTTCTCAGGAGGTCGCTAAACTTTGTCGACGTCATTTGTCATGAATTGATCACTCAATTTTGATTTGTCCATTTTTAATCACTTAACTTTGTTATTTGTTCCAATTAAATCACTCTATACTTTTCCATTTAAAATCTTAACGGAATATTCTCATTCTGTTCAAAATATTAACGGATTATATTCATTCCGTCCAAAAATACTAACGGAATGAGCATATTCCGTTAGTATTTTGGATGAAAAAATATAGAGTGACTTGATTGAGACAAATAACAAAATTGAGTGACTAAAAAGAGACAAATCAAATTTGAGTGACCAATTCATGACAAATGACAAAGTTTAGTGACATCCAACGAAATTGACCCTATTTTTTTTTATACATGTTTTGTTGTGATTATCACTACACCAAATTTGAAATTTTGCAATAACATGTTGTAACTAATAAATAATTAGTGGTATTAAATTAATAAATTGCTACTAGATTAATTACTTGTAATAGAATGTATGTATTGTAATGAAATAATTATTATTGCAAACAAATGTAGTGGTTGCCCGAAAAAAAATATTGCTACCAAATACCAATATAGCTATTATCACAACATCTATTATGGTTGCTAAGTGCCTCTAGGTCACGTGTATTTACACGTGTAGTAAAATTTTAATTTTCAGAGGGTAAAGATGCAAAACAACCTTCTTTCTCCTCTACCGCTCACCTTTTCCCTTTCTCCTCCTCCGCTCACCTCTTTCCCCTTCTTGATCTCCTCCGCTTATCTCCATCCCAGCATCCACTATTGGGTGTTATGTGCAACATCTTAGTGCAACTAAAAAGCGGAGGAGAAGTAATCAGCGTATTCAATTTGTACAACACGTTATTGCAACTGAAAAGAAAATCGAAGCAATAATTTCACGATGTTGCCACGATTTTAGTTGGTTGATACAAATTTTAACTATTGCTACCGATTAATTCAATTTCCACGAAATTAATTGGTTGCCAGAAATTTGTTTTTATTTTGCTACGAAATTAATTGGTATTTCAGCCGAGAAATACTCCAGGACTTAGAGGTTGTATTTATTCTCGAATTTTAAAGAAGTTTATTTAAAGATTTAGTATTGATCTAGATGATTAGATGACAACATTGTTTGTTAATTGACTCAAAAGGGTCGATCATTAGTTGTATTGATTATGAATCGACAGAACCATACTAGCAATACCAGTACCAGCGTTGATTCGTTGGTACATACTGAACTGTTTGTTAATTGATCTCTTTCTTTTTTTTTTCCTTTGTGAACTGTTTGTTAATTGATTTCAGAAAAATTAACCAGTAGAATAGAACTGGCAACCAACCATTTGTAGATACCAAAATTGTCAAGATAGAAATTCACACCCATGGACCCATCCACAAAGTCACAAACATTTGTTGGAAGCACAAGCATGCACACTAATAAGTTCATATATTTTAGGAATGTGCATATTCCCACTATCAGATATGTATTGACTTCTACATGTCAATAAGATCAGTTAATTCTTGACTCTCAGGTCCAATCAATTGTATGATTGGATGCTTTTTTCAAAATTGCCATCAAAACCAATGCTTGACAAAATTCGTTTGTGGTTTCCTTTCATAAGTTACAAAATTATGTGATCTGGGCTCAAGAGATGGTGTATGTGCAGTACCATGGACAAGGGAGCTAGGGATCATACCTTGCCATTGGTACAGAACATGGAAAAGGGCAGGTACAGTAACACATGTATAACCAATTTTAAGCAGCGAACACCATCTGTTTGTTGAAATTCCCAACTGAAATTACCATCCTTAGTGTAACAATGCATACCACATATTGAAAGTAGATTATAATCCAATTAGGTGTTCTAAGGTGCAAACCGGCTTATCCTTGTCTTCTTGGTTTTAGCGCCTTGTAGCCAATAAAAACAGGCCAGAGAGCATAAAGGATACCCTCTTATCATGTTCCAAAGCTCACCACATCCAGGCAGCATCTCTATGTTTGAATTCGGCCACATCAAGCCGTGCGTTGGTGCGGCCTTTGGTGTGTCTATCAATTCATATCCTCTTAGATCAAATTGATTATTTAGATAGCATCGTGTGTCCCATTAAACTTTTCTTCAAATCTGAGCACTTAATTTGTACCCAATGGTCGGATTCCATCCTTGAGTTTCATCTTTCTCAGCCTTGATCTCTTCTTGTTCTTCTCTTCTATTTGAGGCACAATTGGGTGAGAGGCAGAAGGCACTTTTATTCTTGTGCTTCTCTTCTCCTTTCGATTACAGTTGAAGGTTTAGTGGACAATTTCTCTTATTCTGTTCCCAGTTTTTGATTTAAGTCGCCATTTTTATTCTCTACACGAGCTGTAGAAGAGAGAGGAGGGTCTTACGATCGGGCCCCGGTAGTCAGTTAAGTGAGACAGAGAACTGAATCTGATTGGGCAGCTGAAAGGGACCCCACGTGACGTGACCGTTCGCCACCATTTTTGTCATGTTACGTGAAAAAAAAAATTGACCACGTCACGTCACGTCACGTGACCAAATCACGGCGTGTTTGTCACGTCACGTCACGGCGTGTTTGTCACGTCACGTCACGGCGTGTCACGTATTTCCTTCTCTAATCAGCTCCTAGTGAATTTAATTCTGGCGCCTCTAGCCTGGGCTCTCTGCCTGGCGGGCCCCACAGTTCAGAGTTAATTGAAATATCCTCAAGTTATATCCATATCCTGTAAAATTCATATAAAACCAACCGTTTAGAGATTTTTCACGTTCTTTTTATCGAAATTCTCGAGTTAACACGAAGAATATTACCATAAATTTTGTTTTTAAGAAATCCAAGTCCCAAATTTGCAAATTTCAAGGAATTAGAACTTAAGACATTGAATCGACCAATTTTCTTAAAAAATTAATCAGATAAAATTCTTATATGAATTTCCAACATTTTAGGATTCAATAGTAGTATTTTACAGTTAGTCAAATTACAGGTCATGTTGTGTAAGTATTTTACCTAAATTTTTTGTAATATTTGTTATAGTCAAATTTGAATTTTGATTTCTATTGCAATTGAACCACGCGTAGCATGAGGCTGCATAAGAAAAGGACTCATTGCGGCTAGCTGCAAGTATGTAGTCCTTAGGCATGTTTTTTTATTTATAAAGTTTGTGTGTTTGTTTTCTTATTTTGAATGATGGGTTTGTCTTCTCTTTCACAAGTTTTGACATTTTACTGCATTTGAAAATGTGTCAGACATCAACACTACTGAGAATTTCAATCGTCCATGAAAAATACCACAATTCCTCCTTAGCTGTTTGCTACTAAGGATTTTCAATAGTCATATATAGGTGAAATTATACCAGTTGCCTACCAATAATAATCCTCAATGATGTTGGTATGGTTTGGTACAAAGATCTCCAAATTCGCAAGTAACTGCAAATTAAGCCTAACTAATAAGGCATGACGAATAATACCACAATTCTCCTCAGCTGTGTAGCCCGGTCTAAATGGGGGATCATATCAATTCAATTTCTTATATCAGACTGAGGCTATATTTCAGATATCCATTATGCCAACAAAGGTTTCAAAAATTGTTGCATCACCGGTAGGGACACCCTCGCAACCATTTATTGTCTCGTCAACTTACATCGCAACAAAAATAACAAAAAAAAAAAAAAAATACAAAGTTAGCTACAAAGCTCAGTAACCAGTTATTTAACGATGTGTTTATCTATGATTGGTTTAATTAACAAACATTTAAACAGGCTGAATTAATCTACACAATATTTCACATCAAAATTATGTATGCATATTTAAACGGAGATAGAACCTGGATCTGAGTTATCAGTAAAAATAAGTTACACAAAATTCATATCGTTTCATTTCTCAAATTCTCTGAACACAATCATATCATTTCACAAATTAAAACCTAAGACCCACTATCTCATTAGATATACTGTTATAATCCAATACCTAATTCAAACATGCAATTCAACCAAACAAAACGAAAACAGAGATTACAAAGAAGTCTGGCTACCTAATAGTGATCAATTTAAAAATCCAAATCATACTACAATAACTATTCAAAATCAATGCGGTGTAGTCTGAATTCCAATCGGACATACCATCAAATAATATTTGATATCATCATGTTTATTTTCACTCTCTCGGTTATTTTCCACGTTATTATTATTTTTCTATTTTCAAGCGTTTATGAGGTTGTAAAAATGTTGCCACGTGGCTTCCAGTGCCACATCCTCTCTCTCTCTCTCTCTCTCTCTCTCTATATATATATATATATATATATATTTTATCCTAATCTAATTGAAGGAGGAAGTTAAGTCACTGATCACCCAAATTTTTGAGGTATGTGAAAGTAACATGGAAGGTAAATATCTAGGAGCACCAGTAATCTCATCAAGGGAAACATATGATTTTTTAATAGAAAAGATGGCATCTAGATTAAAGTCATGGAAAGGTCGTATGTTGTCTCATGCTGGGAGAGTGATATTGATTAAGTCGGTGCTTCAAGCTTTGCCTATCTATTTTATGTCAACAGATAAAATTCCTGAATCTGTAATTAAGCAGATTACGGGATTGATGAGGAGATTTTTTTGGAGAGCAATGGACAAGGATAAATTTCTGTCTTATGTAGCTTGGAGTAAAATTACTCGCCCGATTGAATTTGGTGGTCTGGGCATTCGAGATCTGAGTAAAATGAACGAAGTGCTTATGATGAAGCTGCTGTGGAAAATTGCCTCTGGCAATCCAGTGTTGTGGGTGGATGTGGTGCGTGCTAAATATATTCCGAGATCCGAGTTATGGGTAGCAAGGAGAAACTATAATTGTACGCCTTGTTGGAAGGCTATTATGGCGGCTAGAGAGAGATTATTGCCAATGTTAAGGTGGCAGCTTGGTGATGGTAGAACTTGTAGAGCTATGGTGCAACCGTGGTTTGAGGGAGCGGTAGAATGTTCGATTCAAAATCCTGAACAAAAAAGGCTGAGTGTAAGAGACTTGGTTGTACAAGGTACTGGTACTTCGGATGCAAACCTACTAATTCAACTGTATGGGCATGTAAATTGCTTGAGCATTATGGGAAATGTGAGACCTCCCTCAGATGAAGCAGGAGTGGATTCTCTCATTTTCACAGAATCTCCTAATGGGAGGTTTTCAGTCAAACATGCCTACAAGGGAATTACCCAAGAGGGGCTCGGGCAACAGGGAAGTGAGGTTTGGAAGCTTATTTGGAGGAAGGGTAATATTTTGCCAAGGATACGGGTATTTCTATGGAAACTGTTGCATGGGGCTTTGCCTTTAGCTAAAATTCTATGCTCAAGAACATCAAGAGGGGATCCTATGTGTGCAGTGTGTAGCCACGGAGAGGAGGATATTTTGCATATGTTGTTTCATTGCCCGTTTGCACGAGCATGTTGGTTGATGGGTCCGCTTGCTTTACGTACCGATGCATTGCCTCGAGACTTATCTATAATTTTGGATAGCATCTTTAAGCATGAAACAGATGAGGTTTGGACTATGCTAGCTAACTCAGCTTGGGCAATATGGAGATGTAGGAATGAAAAAACATATGGCGGGAAGGTACCTACCTTTGAGCGGTTTCTAACTATCCTCAACTCAGTGGGTATCGAAACAAGAATTGCCTCTGTTGCTAATAGAACGAAGGGGGTACAGGTGGAGGAAAGCAATGTGTCTAATTCCCTATATTGTTGCAAGGTGGATGGGTCTTGGAAATCACCATGGATAGGAGGATTGGGGTTTGTTGTGGAGGAAGGGGAAATGTTGAAGGGATATCGAGCCGCACCCAGTGTAGTATGTTCTCCGATGCAAGCTGAAGCAGTGGCTTTAAGAGAGGCAATATACTTTGTCAAGAGCCTCAATTTTCCATCGTGTACTTTCTATACAGATAATCAAGATCTTGCTAAAGTTTGTATGGAGCTGCACCCACCAATTGATGCTGACTGGCGAGCGTATAGGGAGCTTAATGAGGTCTGGAGGATACTGAAGGAATATGATTATGAGTGTAGGCATATCTCTAGAAGTCAAAATTGCATGGCTGATCATCTAGCTAAAGTAGGCAGTAGGTTGAATGAGGGGTTTACTGGATTCTCTTTTCCAACTTTTAAAAATCTGACTGAAATTTAGAGCAGGCATTGGGGTGCATTGGGGTACCTATGATATCTGTTGTAATATGTGAAACACTGTAACTTGACAATTTTGTTGAAATGGAAAGCCTACGGGCATGTTGCATTGCAAAAAAAAAAAAAAAAAAAAAAAAATCTAATTGAAGAGATAATGACCCATAAAAGGGAGGTTTTAACGGTGGTGAAAATGAAAGGAGGCAACATCTACATAAGCCGCGTGGCATTAGTGTCACTTTGGTCATTTTAATTTTCTTTTGTTTTCATCACTTTCTTTTTAATTAACAAATTTAACCTTGCAACTTATAAATATAATATATAGGACCAAAATAATTTCAGAAAAAAATTATTAAATTTCCGGATGTAACAAAATCCTTAATAAATAAATAATACTGTTCAAAAATTTCATAGTAGTCTTTTTTATGTCCCGGTCGTAGGTGGTAACAATAATTGTACGTAATAGGCGATTTGTTGAACGGTAACATTAATTTATAACAATTCCGTATTTGTTTAATAGAAATTCCCATTTTATTATTAATGGTGTTTTTATTAATTTAATTAATTGTTCATTAGCCGACATTTAACATTTTTACTCTTTCTCGGATTTTTTACATAATTTCCAACAGAATTAGACCAAGCTTTAAATTTCATGTTCTCCTCGATTCCCAAACCAGAGGTCATATAATGCTTCTTTTTCACTTTTCTGGTCAGAGCCCAGAGGAGCCCAAGCCCGGTTCCACTTGTCTTTTTTTAATTTTTCTTTGGAATTTCAAGCCCAAGTCAAAGGCCCAAACAGATCAAAGACATGTCTCAATTCAAAATAAAAATCTAGGATCTGAGCAGTCTGCTCAAGACTTGTTAGCCTAGGAGTGTACTATTCAGTGTTCACTGCAGGATTATTATTCTCTCTGTTAAAAAACAAGCATGTAATCTAGCAGATTTTGAAAAAAGGACCAAGTATTGAGTTCGCAAATGAAGAATGAGTTTTTTTTTTATTATGTTGTTCTGATATTTACATGTGCTTAATTTATATTACAATTATATTGCTACATGCTGGAATTGCCTAATTACAAGGATTATGTGTCTAATATTTCATTTCTCAACAACTAGTATGATGCATCATTGGTTGGTTTTTTGCTAATAATTGCGTTATAAATTCATAGAAAGTATTTGGATTATGAAATGTATATCATTAATGCCCTGCAATTCATAATAATTGTGTGGCGGCAGCCTAAAATTGTGGAGGGAAAATTTGTTATGATACATAGTCATTCTTACAATAATTGGAAGGAACATTGAAGGGTCCAAAGACACCCATCTAAACTGATCACAGATCACTGCACAATCGTTGGTGTAGAGAGACGTGCTAGCACCGAGTCTGATTGCCCCTCTCTGACAGTGATCTCCGATTAAACAACTTATTACTAAAGTTTAATTATAACTTAAACTATTCATGTTTAATTAGATCGAACTTGTTACTAAAGTTATTGTTTTACAAATCGATTAAAGAAGAGAGAAATTAGAAATTAAAATGTTTTCTATGACAACGGACCTCACGGCAAAAATAAGTCAATCTATCTTACAATATAATAATTTAACATACTTGGTTGTAAGTCATTCCTTATTATATTTTTTGTCATCATAATTAATTAGTTATCTTTGTTTGATAGTTTAAATTAGAAACAAATATATCAAACATAAAATGTAGCAGACGAATTTGTCCCGGCTACATAAGCCACTACCTCCATTTATTTGTTTCCTAAGCCATAATTCAACTTCTTTTACCCGCTACTTATCTTTTGCAGAGTAATGGCCATGGACGTACTGGTAAGCTTGCTTTACTTTGCTTCTCCTTCCACTGAAAAGAGAAAGAGAGAGAGAGAGAGATGGTATCCTATGTTAAGCTTGGTTTGCTTTGCTTTTCGACGCACTGAAAGAGAGAGAGAGAGAGAGAGAGATGGGATCCGGTGCTAAGCTTGCTCTGCTAAGCTTGCTTTACTTTGCTTCTCCATCCACTGAAAAGAGAAAGAGAGAGAGAAATGGATCCTATGCTAAGCTTGCCGTGTGTGGAAATTAACTAAAATTATTTTTACAAGAATATAAAAAGGTTGCAAAGGAAATAAGAAAAAAAATATTAAGATGGATGGTCCTCTCTTGCTATGTTGTCCATTGATAATGTTCATTGAAAAGGAAAACCCCGGAGCTGACAAGTGGGATCCAGTTATTATATAGACATCTCTTTAATATATAAGATGGATGATCATTAATATGAAAAAACTTCAAAAAAAAGAATATCAATTTTTTTTTGTTTCTATGGACAAATCATACTTACAATTATCAAATTTATAGAATTTCATCATTATTTGTCTCTTCAATATGTGCCAATACTTGTGGACTGTTCATTTTTACGTTAGCAATCAACGGTCAATTTTCAATTAAATGATTCCAAATTTGTTTTGAAATGATCAAGGGAAAACATTTAACGTAACCAACATAAAATTTTTTAAGTTTGATTATGTTCAAGTTTCAATCCAACATGAATTTCATAAAAGTATCTGTTAACTCGATGGATGAGTACATAAAAATAAAATTTCATCAAACTTTACTGCAATAATATATATGTAATGCACCTTAATTTCAACGGTTCCAATCGACCAATTGACGATGCATTCAAATGTGCCTTCATTAAATTAACAACTAGAGGTCATGTTGCATGTTCATGCCTATAAGATGTGAGTCATAAATTCTAGTTTTGTGAGTTAATTAAGACACACATCAATATATCCGTTGGTTGATCAGAATCATTGAAATTAAAGAGCACTGCATTTATCTTCTTGTAGTAAAGTTTGGTAAAAAATTATTTCTATTTACCTATCCATCTAGTTTATAAAATATTGAAACATCAAAGAGCTATAAACACTTCACGTTAGATCGATCGGGTAAAAGTTTCACTTCTCTCTTAAACTTTTGCAAAAATTAATTTTCTTAAAATCAATAAATTCAAATAAACGAAATCTATATGTCGAATTATCTAAAATTTATACATCCAAATTATTTTATAGCAAGTTTTTACTTTTTGCCTCACATATAAGACATGTCAATTTTGTAGTGCTTAACAATTCTATAAATTTAATCACTCTGTTAAAAAATTTCAAGATAAATAAGTTGTACTACATATGAAATATGAAACATAAATTTTTATCGTGGTATTATTAAACATGAAAAGAGTGGAAGAGCTGTTGAATTTTTATTGTGGTATTATTTTTTTTACCTCCTTCAAAGTATAAGTTGTAACCGTAAATAGTCCACCTTCATACTTCTTTAATTTGGGATCAAAATTTAAAATAATATAAGAAATTCTATTTAAGATGAATTTTTGTAGGACAAATTAATTTTATAATTAAAGATAGAACTTTACTTGGCAGATGGGTTGATGTGTGTTCTTTACATAGCGCATTTCACATTTATTGCTAAAGGGAACTCATTATAGACTTTAACAGGAAATTAGTTGGTTTTTATTTATGCGTGAATGGAAAGAATTGCAGGCTCAATTTTCTAACTTCACTGTAGATTTCTCAAAGCAGGATCACTGTTGATTTTAACTGTTGAGAGGAGAGATAATTTTCTTCTTGTATGTACCAATTTTGACCTTCTATATTTTTATTTTTTTTACTTCTAATTCGAATATGCTACAATTAGAAAAGTTACTTCTAATTGCAATAGGGGCAGCCATTCTTTTGTTTTTGTAAGGAGGAACCAAAATGACTCAAACTAGAGAGAAATTATATATTTGATTTTCAAATACTTTAAAATTGTTCGGACAAAAATGGATTTAAACCTCTAACTTTTATGGATGCAAATTCATGTAACTTTTATGGATTTAAACCTCAATATGGAAAATTATATCATTGCATTGATTTTTATTTTTGAACATTATTTTATTTGAGGATGTATTATCTATTTTTAAAATGATCAGCTGCTAATTCTCTAACTTAGCCACCCAAACCCCTATTCCCTTCTGATCGCCTTGCATCTTTTTCTTTACCCTCTCTCTCTCTCTCCATACAAAAGGTTTCGAATATTGCTCTTTGCACAAATGCACGTCTCTTATCCTCCTCTCTGTTAAGGAATAATGTATATTACTTTTTTGGCCCACACAACAAGCAAAAGAATTCATTTCAAAAACAAAAATAATGTATATAGAAATAACAAGGACAATAAGTATATTACTTTCTCGTTCCCTAGGTCACCTCAAAGCAACAAAGACAATATTCTACAAGTGTGGTGTTACATTTGAAACTTGAAATTGTAATAAAATATTTTTTTTTCATTCTCGTACATTTAGTCTCTCTCTATATACATGCAAAAATATTAATTATTAGACATTAAAATACAGATAACAAGGCGTAAGGTTGACTTTAATTTTGTATTTTGATATCCAACTATTTGGAGAATATATATTATGGTTAACTTTGCTTACGAGAGTAAAAAGATAGGATTCATCTTGTGTATTTTACTATTCTAAAAAAGTTGAAGCATGTCTGTTACTTTATTCCAAGTTGGATATGGTCAAAAATTGATTTCCATGTGAATGCATGATACCCATCTTAGTCTTATTTAACTAAAAGGAGAGTAATCATAATTTTAATTTCCTCTTTTGTTGCACTCCACAATTTATCATTTGATGCGTTGCCACAACTAAAAATGAGCCAATGCTAGACATATTACTTCATTTTATATTAATATATAAAAAGTGAAATGTTAGAGATATTATTATTGTCAATCAAGTGATACAAAAATGTTAAAACAAAAATGTCATAAATAAAATGGAGAGGTACCATGTTTAGTTTTTTTTATTAATTGTTCAATATATCAATTACTTCCTTGACATATATATAAATATATACTGTCAGACAACTTTAAAAGTAATTACTCTCTCTTTGAAGTAAATTATGTATAAATATATGGTGCATATTACATATGAACAAATAATGAAATTATAAAACTAAATTAAAAAAATTGTGTAAAAAAATACCATGTGTAGTGGTATCTTTTAGGATATATTGAAAGTGGAGGATTGGAATTAATAAAGGTCTAAACGTCAACTACAATTTACTTGAAATGCAATATTTGCTCAGCTTTTAGCTGTATCATAAATTTATTATATATTAAACCACCCTATCAATCATAAGTTCCTCTCCATCACCCTAACTGATCAAACAACCCCCTACTTTCACCACTTTCCCTCACTTACGCTCTTCTTCTTCTCTCTTCTCTAGCTAAGTCCATCAGGTCAATTCTCATGTCCTCAACTTGAAACTGCAACGGTACTGGGTGAGTATCTCCTATCATCTCTCTTTTTGGGATTCACTTCTATCTCCATTATTACTGATTTTCTTTCCATTCTGTCATGTTCCGGCTTGATCTATTGGCGGGGCTCTAAGGCCTAGAGTATCAAGCTTCAGCAGCCTTCAAGTTGGTAGCATTTGACAAATTTTCGCTACTCCTTAATTAAAGTTAGATTTCAGTTGTTTACCATATATAGTATTTTTTTTTTAAAATATTTCTTTTGAATTGCAGTTACTTAGTGAATCTCCCAGTCGAATTGGGTGTTAGATTTGTTACAACAGAGAAAGGAGAGACTACAAAGAAGACTGCAAATTAGTACCTAGAGCAACTTTGATCAAAGGTATTCTTAATATTTCTTAAAATTGATATTCGATCTTATAATTTATAGGTGACATTCAATAAGACGAGTATGATCAGTAAGACATTTTTCCATTAACTTATTTGGTATGGGTATTAATAAAGTTTTTATGTTACTTTAACAGATAAGGATACTTGTAGAAACTATTTCGTCCCTGTTGTTGCTAGTGTCTTATAAAAACTAAAATAATTATTATGTAGAAACTATATTCGTCCCTGGTGTCTTATAAAAACTAAAAGTATTATTATCTACACGGTTTTCTGAAACGTCTCTTCAATAAAAATATGTTTCTATTTAACACTTATACTGACACGATGTTTTTTTGTTGTGACAGTGTAGTGTTGAAAAACAAAAAAAATAAATGAATGGGAGTAAACATGAGATTTAAACAATTCTTATATATGCCAAGAAAATGATTGTGATGCAGAACATTTAATGGTTTTAGAAACCTGTAATGAATTTAATTTTGGTTCCAAATTAGTTAAAAATAATAAGGCTCAGTTTATACTATTAATGTATATTACTTTTTTGGTCCACACAGCAAGCAAAATAATTAATTTGAAAGCAAAAGAAGGCATATGCTACCAACCAAGACAAGAAGTATATTACTTTCTTGTTCCCTAGGTCACCTAAAAGCATCCAGGTAAAGAAGTATAAATAGTGCTCATATCATTCTATACTAACTTCACTTCTGTGAGAAAGTTATAACATTCTACAAGTGTGGTGGATTCACTTCTATCTCTATTACTGATTTGCTTTCTATTATGTCATGTTCCTGCCTAATCTGTTGGTGGCGGCTGATCTGTTGACGGGGGCTCTAAGGTCTAGAGTTTCAAGCTTCAGCATCCTTCAAGTTGGTAACATTTGATAAATTTTTGGTACTTTGTAATTAAAGTTAGATTTCAGTTGTTTACAATATATAATATTTTTTTAAAATTGTTTCCTTTGGATTGCAGTTAATTGGTGGAGCTCCCAGTCGATTTGGGTGTTAGATTTGTTACCAAAGAGAAAAGAGAGACTATAGAGGAGACTACAAATTAGTAACTGGAGCAACTTGGTCAAAGGTATTCTTAA